>NQII01009330.1:18432-35374 GCA_002778355.1 Clitarchus hookeri | reverse complement strand
GACTCCCTGCGCGTCCTGGTGTGGCACTTCCAAGCGCCGCGTTCTAACTGCCTACATCATTGACTCTGCTAAGGTCCAAACCCCGGTCGCGACTGGCTCACCCGACTGTCTCGCGTCTCTCGGCGTGACGACTGACGACTCACTCGGCTAATGTGATGCAACTGACTGGCTCTGCCGGGGTCCGACCCACTGGCCTCTCAGCTTTCCGACGAACGCCTCCCTCGACTAATGAGACGCAACTGACCCCCTCCATGCCCCGTAAATTGGCTTTTAAACTCTCTGGACATCCCCTTAGAACCTTACATGGGACTTCACTCGTTAGGGGAAGAGGGGTGGAAGGTGCCGAACAAAGACCCAATTTCCTCCATGTCCCAGAATTCTGGTTGGTGGAGGGGGGAAGGTGCCCCTGTAGCCCTTAGCTTACATTGGCATTTTCGCGGCGCTTGTCAAAGTTCTCCTGCATTTTGCTAGGGGAGGGTGGGGACTCGTAGCACAGCTGCTAAGCTCTGCCAGCCTTTTTCTCGTGTAACTAGCATTTTATCGGCAAAACTCAGCTTATCTCGGTATTTCTTCGACGATATGTTAGCTCTGCCCTCTTACGTATCATAATTCCCTCAAGCGGTTTTGGGTCCGAGGCAACCTTGACATGTGTTAATCGGTTCTACGTCCTCTTCCTCTCCATAGACCTAATCTGGCCTCCACGCGTCCAGCGACGCGGACCAACTTGTAGGCGCTCGCGGGGGTAATACCATTGTCGAGGGAGGGGGATTGTGGCAGCGACGTTCTGCTTACCATATGTGTCATGCGTCAACTATGTCCAAGGATCTGAACTGGCATGCAGTGTTCTCGTCGTGCTGCATGTACCTATGAACATTCAGTGGCGACCCTATCATTGTATAGATGGAATGTCGGTGAAAAGTTGCAATGCAGTACGCTTGAGTACTTTTGTATGTGTCTGGCGCGTATATTTTGTGGTACAGCGCTTTGAAAAAAGCCATTTTTAACCATTTTAAAGTAGCTACTCTTCATCTTGGACTTACCAGTTTTCCCGCTATTCCTTTTGCTTTGGAGGTCGTATCAAAATTTTTGTCACGACAGAGCACAGATAATAGTTTTCCAAATATTATTAAATTGTTGAAGCTCCACTACTTTTATTGCTTTCTAACAGATAACAGCTGAAATGAAAAAAAAAAGTATTATATTATGCGAACGATCACAGAGGCTACACGAAGATAAGTTATATCATAACGAGTTAAGTAAGTGTACTAAGCTATAAATTATGCCCTGTCAGGTCGCAAAACGCAANAAAAAAAAAAAAAAAAAAAAAAAATATCTACTGCCAGGTTTCGGAGAAAAACTGTTAATACAAGATGGCAGGAATCAACCCCTTTGAATGGTGTTAATAATGTGTGTGACGTCTTGGAAGCCGTCAACAGCCCACGTCTGAAAAGTGTGTGTTCTGTACGTAGATCAGCAGATTGGATGCACGTTTGATAGCTTAGTAAGGAATTACGTGTTTCAAATACTTTGTATCACAGTTCAAGTGCATGGTAGTAGGATCTCTTACCGGTTAGCCGGTGAGACCTATCACACTAAAGAAATTACATCAAGTGCATGCTACAAAGAATAATGTTTTATGTCGCACCCTCCCAGCCCCGCACCCAATATTCTTGACCACGGTAGTAGGGCCTATATTAGTAGACTGGACCGAATTCCCTTCAGAGGATATTACATTATTGGCACGAAGAAGAAAATTGCTCGTTTTGAACGACTTGTATGCTAGTTTCCATTGTACTGAGTGTTTTCGAGCCTCAGCTAATTGTTCGTTGCCTCGATTTTCAGTCTTTTATTTGCTCACCTGGTCGAGTCTAATATATTGTGATGTAATTGCTAGGATAACATAAGTCTTAATATTTCTTACGTATCCTAAAATGAATTCGCAAAATTTTCCATTCGCTATAATAAAATATTTTAAGTTTCGTTTATTTTAAGCACTGATATAAAGCGAGGAATAATGACCTTCATTCTTCTGTTACGTTGTACGGTTATGCGGAGAATTTTGTAAGGAAAAAGTACTCGTACAAAGCGAAGTGTACAACACCTGGATACTGACTCGTGCTCCAATATCTGCACGAGTGTGACTATAGCAGTGTTCGAATTCCTTTATTTGGTAATTTGGGGTTTGAAAATTTAAAGTGTTGATATGAAACTACACTGAGCTTATATGAATATTTCTATGATTATTTGTTACTTAGGCAATGAAAAAAAACTTGCATGCAATTTCACAACTAAATTTATAAAATCGTATTATTTACTCGCACCCTAGGAAAAAGTTTATTTAAAAATTAATGTTTCGTTGTTTGAATTTTTGAGTACAGAAATTTTATGAAATATGAATTTCCTCAATACAAACAACACGAGTATCGAGCAAAATTATGTATCATCGCTGAACTGTCGTTCTATGTTGTTGGTTTTAATTTTAAAAGCTTGCATGGAAACGGGAGTGAAATGAGACTAAACAATGGAAACACTTGGGCTGAGACATTTGGATATTTGAAGTAATTCTCCAGCTCAGTAAACTTGTAGCTTAAATCCCGTGATATGCTATTAAGGTAACTCATCTGGTCACATGGTCGATTTAGTAACCTAAATAGCTTACCCGGACACGGCTTGTAAAGCGATCACGCCCAGCGAGGGGAGAGTTGCGTGGTGTCGGCACGCGCGCATGCGCAATGACAGGGCGAGACGTTACAAGTATTTCACGCAGGAAGTCGAGTACCGCATTAGGCGGGCCGCGTCTCTGCGCCCTGAATATACAACCAAGTCGGCTACCTGCTGTGGCCTACGGCTGTGGAATGCACCGTCTCACGGCGCTATGGAGACATTTAACTGTACTGACTTGTTTATTGGCGTTTAAGAGTGCTGCGAACAGATTTAGATAGAGCAAGAAACAGCAATCCGACGTAAGCAAAACTTTTTATATACTTTATAAAATAAAAATTTCAAGCGTGTGGTGACAATTGAGAAGATATTTCTCACGCCCTGTGTGTAGCGAAGTCATTTTACAGGATGATCCTGATCTACAGGTACAAACGCGGTGAGGTGATTCCCTATACCTACAAGGGGCCGCGGTGGTGTTGTTGTTAGATGTGGTTAGACTACTCGCCTCCTACCAAGGCGAATCGGATTCGATCCCGGCGGGGTCGCTCCCAAATTTTTGGATGTGGGAATCATGCTAGACGATGCCGCTGGACGGTGGGTTTTCTCGGGTATCTCCCGTTTCTTCTTCATTCCGGCGCTGCTACATACCTCGTTTCACCCCAATCGGCTCTCAAGGCCTAGATGTTAAGAGCCGCCAAATTTATTCACTCTTTCTCTCACCCTATACAAAATGAGATACAATATATTATACGACCTATGTACTACAGTAATTCGTAAGGGAGGTAGTAATGAAAATTGATAATTCCCTGAATACTGTCTTAAATCAATACCTGAAATTTGGGAAATGTTGTTGGGTAGTATCATCCCCATTCATTGCAAAAATGTTGGGTGCCGTATTATCGAACAAATGTGTGTAACCTTTGGGTTTTTATCGCTTTTAATGACGTCATAATCATGTGCAGACTCATTTACATGAGACGTCGCCGCGGTGTATCTCTCAGCCGAAGGCAATCAACTGCACCCTTACAAACTTTGTATATTTTATTTACCAGGAATCGAATCCGGGTCCTCCCGAAAACTAGTCGAGTGTGTTACCATTGCCCACCTAGCTCTGACCTAAATAGGTAAATTTTAACTACTGTTATTCCATTATGTGCCGCAGCGAAGGCCATTTCTGGTGTAAAAATGCGTAATTCTAATCATGCGTGATAGTATTCTTCAAGACGGCCTGTTCTTTGTAAACACAATGTCGCTCTATTGGAGTCTGAATATGGCATTTACAAGACACACGTAGGGCCTACTAGTGCTCCTAAGCAGAAGCGCCACATAATGAGAGGAGTTAACACTGCCGCCGGGAACGAATGGCCGCATTAAGCAGACGGCACAAGGCAGGCAAACACAGGTACTCGTAAAATACGACGTAAGTGCCGCACACGCAATGTCACAGCAGCGTTTAAAGGGTTTACTCTGCGTTGCCATCATTTCAAAATCCGGCCATTGTTCTCCTACACAGAGGATGTTTAGTTATGGTAATTTTATTTATGGTGCGCTTAGATTGTCAAAGCATTTCTTGCATTGCACAGGTTGAGTATAAAAAATACCCCAACTTTGAAGGTCTATAGTATCAAAACCAAACCACCTACAACCTTGACTGAAAAATCAAATGAACCTTGGAACTGTGAAGTTTGTTTACCATACAATCATAAATGTTCATTGTGACCACCATGAACGGCCCGAACGACATCTACGCGATAGTAAAACTCGTTCCACGCTCTTGTCACTATGTCCAATGTTACGGTTTGGATGGCGTTCGTAACTCTCGGTTTGATGTGGTGAGAGGGAAGCGAGCTCGCATTCGACACGTCAATGTAAAGGTGACGGTCTGATGTTTCCTTTATTTGCCGATAGATGACACTAGGAGCGTCTGTTGTCGCACTATGAGCGTGTGTTGTGTGTTAGTCCGCATCACGATGGCGACGGAACAACAGAAGGCGTTCTGTGTTATTCAGTTTGCTAAATGTGAATTAGTTACGACTGTTCAACGTGAATTCCGTCCGTCGCAAATACAGGTGTCGTCCTCTCGATAGGTGGAGTATCGTACGTTGGTTTCGTCAGTTCTGTGACACAGGGTGCCTTTGCAAAGGCAAAAGTTCCGGGCGGCCGTGTGTGTCCGAAGAGAATGTGCAACGGATTCAACATGCGTTCGTTCGCTGTCCGAGAAAATCAACTCGACATGCTAGCCGGGAAATGCTAATCCCTCAATCGACGGTATGGATAGTGTTGCGAAAGCGATTGCTGTACAAAAACAAAAAGGTTACAGCTTTTACAGGCTCTTACCGAAAGGGATAAAGATCTGAGACGTGATTTCTGCACGTTCGTTTTTGCCTAGAACGAGATAGACGATGCCTTCATGTCTAAGCTGGATTTTAGCAATGAAGTGACGTTCCATATAAATGGTAAGGTGAACCGGCACAACGTCCGGATATGGGGTCAGGAGCCTCCACATGAAACCACCGAACACGAGCGCGCTTCCCCCAAAGTAAAGGTGTTTTGCTTCAGCCCTTTCTTTTTTCACGGGCCCACTGATACTGGAATATCTTATTTGGACATGTTTACAGAGTTGTTGTTTACTCAGTTAGAAGAGGCGTCGGTGGGGGACTTCTTTTTCCNGAGACGTTGCCGCGTCGCTGGATTGGCCGAGGAGCAGTTGGTGACCAGGCTCTTCATCACTGGCCCCCAAAACCCCGGATCTTACCCCGTGCGATTTTTTTCTATGGGGTTACATAAAGGATGAAGTGTTTCGTCCACCATTGCCGGCTAACATTGACGAACTCAAAACGACAATTACGGACGCCATCCAAACCGTTACACCGGACATGCTGACAAGAGTGTGGAACGAATTTGATTATCGCGTAGATGTCGTTCGGGCCGCTCGTGGTGGTCACATTGAACATTTATAAAGATATGGCAAACAAACTTCACGGTTCCACGGTTCATTTGATTGGTCAACCAAGGTTGTAGGTTGTTTGGTTTTGATATTATAGACCTTCGAAGTAAGGGTATTCTTTTATACTCATCCTGTACTATGGAGTTCGTGTAAGCTGTGCATCTTTTACCGGAGCCGAACTGTGTCTGTTATGTCTCGCTATGCGATGAAATATACAAAGTGACTGGCAACGTAAAATCAGTGGGCTTGGATACCAACCCAGTGCTTTAATGTATGAATACAAGGCTGAATTATGTGATTGGTTAATAAGCAACAGATAGGTTTTATTGCATACTAGCTTACCCGGCCACGCGTTGCTGTGGCATAAAAGATTCTGGTTCTATTCATGTCTGTGAAATTGATCGAAAGAAATATATGTATTTTCAAAATCTTTATTATTGAAGTACTTGTTTATATACAATGTTTTTAGTTTTACCATATTCCACGCGTATGAATAAGTTGGATGGTTTTCCTACTCTATATACACACATATACAATTGGCCGTGCGAAAAACATTCTGGTTCTAAATCTATTCCGCATATTTGCAATAACTGCCCTTGAGCTTTATTTACTGTCATTGCAATTGCGCAACATGTATTCATTTTACGTTCTTATCACCGATGAAGTATATTTGCAAGAACTTATTACCGACGTCTGGAAATGGAAGCAAAGAGCCGGCTCTATGATATATTTGGCCTTGCACTTTGAACGTAGGCATGAAATTGTCTGTAATTACGTTCGCTCCGAAATACGTCATTTGGAAGCATGAGCTATATTTCCTGATACTTGCAAGGAAATGCTTTGAATCGGTGGAAGATCCGGCAAGCAAGTTTTTCAATGGCTCTGGTGGGTCGGCAAGTTTAGGGAATTGAACTTTCCCGCTGGCGCAACACATGACTTTCGTTTCAGCATGGAATTCCAATGTTTTGCAATGAGGACATACTTCATCCATAGCGCCGATGACAACATGAGATTTTGTATTGTATGTAAACTTCATTCGGGTCGTATCGGAAAGCTCGGCTACTATAATAACGGACTTCCCTTGATGATGTATCTTGGCGTCGTTCAGCTCTACTGATTGTTTCTTGGTATCTTAATTCTTGACGAAGTTCATCTGAAGCAGCGGCACGCGCTCGCCTTGCTCCCCAACTTCATGTACCCAAACAACGATGGAATTGTTATAGATGGCAATGCTCCATGCCACCGGGCCACAACTGTTCGCGATTGGTTTGAAGAACATTCTGGACAATTCCAGCGAATGATTTGGCCACCAAGATCGCCCGACATGAATCCCATCGAACATTTATGGGACATAATCGAGAAGTCAGTTCGTGCACAAACTCCTGCACCGGCAACACTTTCGCAATTATGGACGTCTATAGAGGCAGCATGGCTCAATATTTCTGCCGGAGACTTCCAACGACTTGTTGAGTCCATGCCACGTCGAGTTGCTGCACTTCACCGGGCAAAAGGAGGTCCGACACGATATAAGGAGGTATCCCATGACTTTTGTCGCCTCAGTGTACACACGCCAGTGGTAAATGTGTAGGAAAGCCATCAACTAGCGCATAAAGTGTCGATTCGAATAACGTATATTGTTGGACCATAAGACTAATTTTAGACAAATTGGTGTTTTAATGTGTTTAAAAACGGCACCACTGGTATGATTTTGAAAGTGGGTCTTGATTATCCAACCAATCTCCATAAAAGCCAAGAGCACTTGTGGTTTTTAACCCACCAATCTTAACATAAATTGGTAAATTAGTTACCATAATGGAGGGTAATAAAATAACATTATGTACTATAGGAATCGGAAATAAACTATTTAATAAAGACAGCATCTGGATAAAACTCACAAAGTCCCCAAATTTTAAAATATTAGAATGGTTGCTAATCTGCAATGTGTTATATACCAAAAACTGAAAAGCAACTACTAATGATTTTAAGCGTGATTTCTGCATGCTGGTAAACAGCTACGAGTTTGGCAAGCTTATGGATAATATACGTGAACAGATAATAATGGAACTTGTTTGCAATGAAACACACTAGAAGAAACTAATTTCAATGCTTACGATCAAATTAATTTATTAATTAAATTGTGATCTTTTTCTCGTTAATTTTGAAAGAGCCTGCAATGATTGATAAAACATTTTTTCTAGCGTTACTCTCCTAGTTGAATTGTTATAACTGCTCATTTATAGGATTATCTACGATGTTAGGTTGAAGTGTCAGACAATGGTGGAACTCGTTTACTTAATTAAACACAAAATATTTTTATTTATAACCCTATGACTCCTATCAAGCCCTAATTAATACGACAAAGTTTTTCTGGAGTTCACAACCTCCCTAGAACACACTAAACTACTGCTCAGGAAGTTTAAGGACGAATGGGGCAGCAAAAAACTGCATTATGGCGATTGTGGTTCTCCCAGGCAGCCAGTACGTAAACAAACGCAAGATTTAAATTATAAATAATGCCAAAGAATAAAGTGTTTTGTTAAGAATTAAATTGCATACAAGATTATAAGAAAGTATTGAGGCAGCAAATACTTTTTAATGCGTGTATATGCCAGCATTAGGTAGTATTAGGCCATGCTCACAATCATCTATTGTTTCCTTATAATTTCCCATTCGCAAGTTTTTCATGCGTTCAATAAACGCAATCACAGTGTGTTTTGTGAATGCATGAACAAACTGATAACCTAGAGAAAGAGCATCCAGAAGGGAAAAATGGATTATGGTGTGTATACTCAGATGTGTGGAATGAACGCAAGATATAAATCAAATGCTTCTACCGAGAAAGGTGGAACACAAATATTGCCCATCATCGTTAAATAATTCTGTTGAGAATTAGTTAATAAAAATTCTTCTACAGGACGGAAGACAGGACTCAAATGCATGTTGCCATTGATAAAAGATTACTATGGAATAATATGTAATAAAAATGCTTATATCAATTAAAACATGGCACTCAAATACATACTAACACCAACTATGAACAAAGTGAGAATTAAGATGTAATACAAATGCTTCCTCACTTCATGAATGGGCAACGTGAGACACTAATGCACAGCTATTACGAAAAGTACGTTAGCGACTACTACTTTGCTTTCTCAGTAGTGCCAAGTACTTAGTGGACAGCCAATTATTATTCTGAGTTCTATTGTAAATGTGAAACGGTAACTCTAGGTACCTGTTACCTCTGGAAATGATTAAGTTCTCTAATGCCGGTACTCCATATTATGCAAGGTAAATATTTCCTCTGTCCGTCAGTTACAATTTTCTTTATCTTATTGTTCTCTTTCAGGTGATTTTCTTTGTGTTTAGACGAGTCTGAAATGAGAAATATTTTATTTATTTCAGCCTTGTAACAAGTTTGTGGAATATTACTGCAACACTGATGAGAATATTACAGAAACATGATTAAATTCCAGCATGAATTAGAAGTTATTTCGTTTATTATTCTGGTCATTATAAATCACTACTGTGCTCGAATATATGTATGAGGCTTGTAAACTCCTGGTTGCAAGCTCAAGAAGCCATGAACGTTAATGCCCAGCAGACAATAAAGCTTGAAAGCAAAACTGATGTTACCTGGCCACGAAGATAAATTTGGCTACACATATCGTTTTTGAAGAGAATGGAATATATTACGATATTACATACCCATAACTATACAGATTTGGCTTAAATTATTTGGTTTTATTTTTCAGCAGAGGATGTAAATGGGTCATTCCATAACAATCTCACTGACACATAAAGAAGGAACTATTTTCTGAGTGTGTTGGTATAGACAAGATAAATAAATTACTAAAATATTGTGGTATCTGTATAATAGTACAATTGCGGTACAGAAGAGCGTTCGTTGTTCTCGATTTAAAGCATTATGTACCAAAAATTTATGCAAATCTGCTGCAGGGTAACATACATAGTTTGTTTAAATTCACGCCTGAAACTATCGATCCATGTATCCAAGCACAATATTGTTCAAAAAGTTATTATAGTGCTTTCTGTGTTACAGAATGCAGTGTAATGCTATTGTGGTCACTTTTTCGTTCTCTCTGGATCATCGCACTAACAAAATTTAGTTCGAATCAGATAGTCTCTTTACGTGCCCAAACTTTTATGGCAATAAATGTAATTACCATCCTTGAGAAAAGCGTTAAATTTAAAGTATACTTCAAAGATTTTTTTTAAATTTAATAATAAATATCTTAGATTAGAAGATTATATGACATAATTAAAGACGCTTACAAAACTTATCTACTTATTTTCATTAACAATTTTAAAATCAAAAGAGAAACAGCTCTTATTCAGACAAGGAAAAATATAATTTTGAAGTCTGGAAAAAAAATTACCACAAAGGTGAAAATGTTAAAGTAAAGTAGTATAATTGTCGTCTGCAGACGTTTCAAAATTTTTCTCGTCCAGAATTTAACATAATGAAAATTAATTTTATAAATTAAATTTTTTTTTATTAAGTTAAAGTAGTACATTTCTACATGTAAACATTACACTTTGACGTTTAATTGCAACAAACACAATGCCGGTATAAAAATAATTTTTAATCATGTTATCTTTATTTTACAATGAACAAATGGCCTTTTTTGAAAATCCCATGAATATTTTATAACTTTCCAAATATGCCATGTATTCATACATCTTCAGCAACTACGCTTAAATACGGATTGATAACCAAATTAATCGCTCCGTAATTCAGTAAACATTTAGTTTTATCTTCATGTTGAAACTGCAGATATTCCAGTCTTCCAGATAAGCGAGTGTGCTTCCAGAGGACACAGATAATAAGCACTATCTTATCGCATCCGCACCTGAAGTGTTGCCACAGCGCGACTCACCTGCTGATATATTAGCAGATCATCACTTCCAGAGATAAGCGCTATCACAGTCACCAGCCCACGCCCCTCTTAGCAATTTGTTTACTTACAGCCTGCGCACTCTCACTGATACTTTACAATAGCCATATATGGCTGTCCACTGTAAAGTGAGCACATTTCAGTTACGTTCTCCTATCAACCTTGTTTTATCCTTCCATCACTTCTTAAAATAAATATTGTCATGTTAGTAATAAACACAGTGTAAATATTCCACCGGACTTGTAAGTTAACGTCTAATGCTACAATAAAATATATGTATTTACCATTATTCCAAATGAGAGGCATTCAAAAAGTGCTCACTTTACCGATAATAGCATAGGTGATACACGATACAGTGAACACTATTGAAATGAAATAATGGAAAAAATCGCAGCCAATAACTGCATATATTTTAACCCAAGGAATGACCGCGATATTCAGTGTTAAGTTGGCAGCGAACTACAAGAAGTAGTTCCATGTTTTAACGTCGTACTAGTCGTAAAGTCAAAACATTGTTGTCACCAGCAGTTCAGTTTCATTTCTTTGTATGCAAATAAGAATAATATGTGGCGTGATTGTAACACAGCTATGTTTATAACTACTTCACATTGTCACCTGGCTGACGCAACCTTCAGGTTAGCTGGTTTATTGCTTTTATTTTATTTTATTTTNATCACCATCAAACGTTATAACACACTTAAAGAAAAACACCGCAAAAACTACTTCTCTTTCTTTAAATACCATAAAATATTATATTGATGTTGTTTAATCGTTCAGTCATGTCCCACTCTTCGTTACCATGTGAACTATGTCTCTCCAGGCTTTACTATCCTCTACTACTTCTCGAAGACTTTCCATGCACACACACTTCGATATATATAAATGCGAAAGTGTGTTTGGATGTTTGTTTGTCCCTCTTTCACGTCGCAACGGAACAACGGATCGACGTGATTTTTTTGCACAGAGATAGTTGGAGGACCGGGAAGTAACATAGGCCACTTTTTATCCCGAAAAAATATCTTATTTAAATTTATAATTAAAATTCTTATTGGAAAATCAAAAAGTACACAAACGGAATAGCAATGCAACGTCAACAATGCAACGTCAACAATGCAAAGTCAACAATGTAACGTCGCAACCGAGCAACAGATCGACGTAATTTCTTGCACAGAAATAGTTGTAGGGCTGAAAGGTGATATTGGCTCCTTTTTAACGCGAGAAAATATCTCAAAAAATTTACAAACAATAGTAATAGTGAATCAAGTCAGAAAAAAGTTTGCCACCAGCGCGCTCTCTTGCAATGCGCTGTCTAAACCGTTAAAGATGGAAAAATATAATGTAGTAAAGAATTGAGTAGAATAAAAAGACTTAAAAAAAACTCCTCGGTAGCATATATCTATCTATAACAGAGAAATAGTAATTAGTGTTTTTATCAGAGATAAAACTTTTTCCTCCTTTATTACCAAATTTACTGTCCGCATGTCTCTATTCGCCTGGAACGATTTCGGGAAACCATGGAAGGCCACAATTAGAATGGCCGGACTGGGAATCGAACCCTGGTCCTCCCGAACGCAAATGTATTGGCTTGCCCCTGCACTACTTTGCTCAGGCCGTACCACGAAAGATCGGCAACTGCGCTTCTGTACTGCAGTAAAAGTTGACATAGGCTACTTTTTATACCAAAAAAATATCTCATTCCTTCAAAATTTTTTTTGTAAAATTAGCGCTTGGGGTACAATGCTGCGTCAATGCTCGATATAAAGATACTTATAGATATGTCGATACTTAATGATATATCGATAAGTATCCATATGAAAAATAACTTATCTATTGATATGTAACTGAAAAATATATCGGTCCATGCTATATATAGCCTAACTATTATATAAATGCGAAAGTGTGTTTGTCCTTTCACGTCGCAACGGAGCAACGGATCGACGTCAATTTTGGCACAGATATAGTTGGACGGCCGGGAAGTGACATAGGCTACTTTTTAACTCGAGAAAATTGCTCATTCTCTTGGGGAAATTCTTATTGGGAAATGAAAGATACACAAACCCAATAACAATACAACGTCACAACGTAGCAACAGATCGACGTAATTTCTTGCACAGAAATAGTTGGACGGCTGAAAGTTGATATTGGCTACTGTTTATCGCCAGAAAATATCTCAAAAAAATTTACTTTCGTGAGTCGGTTTACCGTACGTGGACGTGGAGAGCAATGGCAGCGGTGGGTGGAATCTTTGATGGTGGTTAGGGGGTTGGGGACCTTATTTAAAAAAAAAACCTTAACAATAATTCCGTAGTCCATGCGAGCGGAGTCACGGGCATAGCTAGTTAATGTAATAAATAAAACATTTTTATGTATGTCCTAAGTGAAATCCCAATGCATTTTCCCATTAAATTTGCGTTTAATGCACAACCTATTTTACGGTGAATTATAATACATTTTTGCAGTCATTTCTTTTGGGACTAGTTTCGATAAGCATTTTGTTTACATTTCTTTAACTATTAGACATCAAATCCTTATAACTTTTTTGACACAATTATTGTTTGCTCTTCACAACTTAACATACACAATTTTTCAGCTACGCATCCCTAAATTGGCTGTAATTAAATTAAAAATTTACATCGATATCGTTATATGTTGATAAAAGCAAAAGTGTCATGGTCATTCTGAAGTTTACAATCACGCGGAACTATTACTTGCTCCTCAGAGCACAGTCATTTCGAGGCAAATTAAATTCGTAATACTTTTTTTACCAGGCCTACGAATTAGGAAGTAATATCCTTGTATTTTACTAATAAATGTTAAAACAATTTCTGTACATTTTAAATTATCGTAGCATTCGCTTGCTATACAGTGAAGATGAATTGCGACTACGAAGGCCTGCCCCTGATCTCAACGATCATGGAGCCGTACCCTGCATCTTCGCTACCTGACTGTCGTCAGTGTCGATTCTGCGACAGAGTTTTCACCTTCGGTCAAAATGCTCGGTGACATGAGAGTAATGCCTTTACGGAGAGTTATTTTCGCGCGATGAAGTATTACGACCTTGGTACCATGCAGTTTTTGCAAGGCGTTACATTGAAGGGATACATCGAGAACTGCAAGGATTCGTCTTCTGGAAGCCTACAAGTGATGTCGCCAGTACCCCATGCTGCATCGGTGGGTACTGATTCATCAGGCGATAATGATGAGACAGTTTACGCTAAAGACGGAATGAGTGCAGTGATGTCGGTTTGTGTGGGAAGCGCACGAGGAAAACTTTCGCGTGAAGTTGACGAACTTCAAAATAAACGGTCGTCGACTCTAAATACTGGTGATGACTATGCGACTCCTACAAAGAGAAGTAAACGTGATATAGAGGATGAAACAAGAGGTGAAGTTTATCATGAAGACAGCATTAATGATGAGACGACAGTGTTGGAGCTGAAGATGATGGCGAACTTCTCGATGCACTGACACACCCCTCTACCACCTTTGCAAAGGCCAACAACATGAAGAAGGCGGAAGATACTTGGAATACTGACTACCTATTTCCCTATGACCCGAAGTAACTTGTTGATAGACTCAGACATTTGCTTGACCTGCAAAAACGCAGATACCTATCATACATGGTAGATATATATTCAATCATTAGACAACTGAAGAAGAGGGGTTATATCGCATGATGTGATGAACTGCTTCATTCGCAAAATGTAATGCGTAAAATAAGAAGAATTTTTTAAAATAAAATAATTGCGCTTTAATTTTTTATTGTGTGTATTGTATCCTTTCATTCCCTACAACTTTAAAGTGGTGCTATGAGCACTCAACTCTTAAGGAAAAGATCCGCATATAGAATAGTAATGAAGACCTTAAGTACAAAAATGCATGGATAGTGAACTGCATTTAAAACACATTGTCTGAGCTTCGGCGTATCCAGCCTTCGTAAGCATACCGCGGCATCTCAAGTACGAGTTGCATGGTAGCATACACACAGTCAAATCACTTTATTATGACCACCTGCTAGTATTCAGAGTAACTTCTCTTCGCAGCATGGACAGCAGCTAGACAAGCTAGCAGTGACTCAGTCAGGTGCTGATAGGTCCCCATGGGTATCTGGAGTCATGCTGCCTGCAGTGCATCCTACAACTGTTGGAGGGCGCGTGGCGTAGGAGACAGATGGCGAACACGATGATAGAGTTGATCCCACGGATGTTCAATTGGACTGAGATCGGGGCTGTTTGGGGGCCAGGGAAAACTATGAAGTCTTGATCGTGCTCTTCCAGCCATGTGGCATGATGCGTTATCGTGCTGGAAGATCCCATCCTTCCGAGGAAAGACAATCATCATATACGGGTTGACGTGATCGCCGAGGATGTATTCATAACCAAATCGCTCAAGTGTGCCTTCCACACGGATGATAGGACCTAGCGGATACCTCGAGAACATTCCCCAGACGATAACACTGCCCCCACCACCTTGTGTTCGTACAGTAATGAATGCAGGGTGTCGGTTCTCCGACGTTTCTCGCCGGACATGCTAACATCCATCTGTTCTATGCCACTGAAACTGTGACTCGTCAGAGAAGGCTACCCGTCGCCAATCAGCAGCGGTCCAGTCACCATACTGTCGTTTTCATTGATGCACCAGTATTAGCATAGGTGCAGTCATCCTTCGTCTACTCCGAAGCCCCATTTGCAGAAGGGTTTGCTGAAATGTTGTGGTAAACACATGTCTGGATGTCCCTGGTTCATTTTGATGATGAGCTATTCCACTGTAGACTGTTGGTTGGCCTTCGCACTCCGTCGTAGCCGATGTTCACCCCGGATATCAATGATGCTTGGAGAGCCGAAGTATCCACAACAGTTATTCCCAATGGTGCCGTTCGTCCACTCGCGATACACCTTTACCACAAAAGCATGTGGACAGTTCACAAACGTCGCTGTTTCCGAAATGCTGCCCTCCTTGGGCCGAAAGTCGATGATAAACACTTTTTGCAACTCGGTTAAATCGCTCCCTTACCCATGACAGCAGAAAGTGCACTGTGTAAAGCGAGGCTGTCGGTAGCTTTATATACACCCTTCACCAGCTCATGTTATGGGTCATACATCATGAGCTATGCGCTGCAGATGGCACTTCTAGCAGCTTGTAATAACAATGTTATTCGACTGTATAGATATCTTAGTTTTGCACTGGTATTCGAACCTCGGATGATAGCATGTAAGGTCCAGGTAGGTAAAGCAAATAAATATGAAATTCATTCTTCGTGATGGTTTTTTTTTAGCTAACGAGCTCGTCTATAATCAGTATTTCTGCCTCTATTCTTTCTGACTCCGAACCCAAGACTCTTCAAAAACATGATATTCTTGCATGTTAACACTCTGATGAGTCTCGTCAAACTGACTTTCGGCTTGGCATCGAGACCTGCTATTATATGTTTCTTCTTAAAATTAGGCCTATCTTTCTTCAAATCTATTTATCTATCTATCTATCTTTCTTCGTCTCGGAAATTTATCAAATTGTCTTCTTGGTCAACTATATGGATGATAATTTCCTGCACCCTCTTCGATACAATCGGTGAATGAATAAGAGATTCTGGAACCTCTACTAGTTTGACGCCATGTAGGACCATAGCTGCAAATTCATGTAATGTGTTGTTTGGTTTCCCATTGAGATATGAGCCTGTCACCAGATTGTAGTTCATCTTATAACATTCACTGTCAATAGATTTACTGGTAGTGTTGATTCATGCACTTTTACACTCTCGTACATAATGTGCACGAAGCCGAACTTAGAGACTAGCATAACTTGCTTGGTAAAATCAATATCTGCACTGCAAGTCATCTCANCATGTGCACGAAGCCGAACTTAGAGACTAGCATAACTTGCTTGGTAAAATCAATATCTGCACTGCAAGTCATCTCACTTTTCAGAGTGTTTGAGTTTCTTCGCAATAAAAACGTTATGTCTGGCTGCAACACATGTTTGAGGTATGATGCAATGTCATCGATCTCATATGAACCTGTGCGTAATGTTACTTCTTCCACTGCATTATGTTTAACGCAGTATAAACTGTCCACATTGGGTACTGAGAAATATGTTTGAAAATCAATTAGTGCCACAGACCAACATCCTTCCAAGATAAGCGCTGGGAAATGCACAGATTGCAGTTCCAGGCTCTTGCGTATCAATATTCAAGTTACAGAAATGACTGATCACATTACATGTGTGGAGCCCATCACAACCTTTAGTACACGTAGACGACCCTTATTTGCCGCCTTACGCGACACAACACCTAGAGTGGGAAACATACGATTCATACGGTAACCCTCAGTTGGAAATCCCAGATGTCGTGGATATGGGAAGGGCAAGCAGCATCGAAGGAGGACTGTCCCAGACGGACAAACTCCAGGGGGATCGAATTTCA
>NQII01009330.1:6838-18411 GCA_002778355.1 Clitarchus hookeri | reverse complement strand
TTCCAACGCCAGATCCTCCAGTAGGCGGCTGGTGGGACAATGACTTCACAAAAGACACAGTACACGAACGTCTCCTTCCTGGACGTACAGGCACAACATTTTTGGTAAACGATACACCACTACTCAACAGAACTATGAATGAATACTATCAATCAGCTATGCTTAACCAACCATTTGACTTTCCAGCTATTTACTTAGCATGTCCTAAAATTCCGTCTGAAAACGGNAATCAGCTATGCTTAACCAACCATTTGACTTTCCAGCTATTTACTTAGCATGTCCTAAAATTCCGTCTGAAAACGGCACTATGAAATTTAAATACAGATTACGCATACAAACATCATTTGAGTATGAAATGACATGGGCTCCATTCACCAAAACAACTCAGCCAACCGCAAGAGATACGTACTTGTTACCAAGACCGCAAACACTTAGTGATGGTGTGTACAAAGACTGGTATCCTGGATTTAACTTACGTTAATTCCTTTCCTAGCGGAACTAACTCCTCGCCGCTGTCTACGGACAAAAAAGAGGGCACTGGCAGGGCCGACAAGCACTTGTACACCACTTCGTACAAGGCTGGAGGGGTAGTTCCTCCCGGCGCTCAACAGTGTGAACCTATTCCTTCTTTCCTTTTACAATTNTCTTTCCTTTACAAAATTCCACGTCTCGTCCGAAAATTCCACTTCCTAGTCCGATACAAATATATTCTGTACTTAGTCCGTTCGTCTAGTCCGATACCCCCTCCCATGTATTCCTTCTTCCTTAAAAATCGTCACACCTAGTCTATAGTCCGATATCACCCTGATGAACGGCTTGCGCTACACGAGTCGGCGCCTTCTGCACCAGCACGGGGATTAATAATCCCCACTTCATTGAAGTGGAGTGCTGCTTTGTATTAACACTTTTGCCAAGAAGCGAAGACCTTGGTGACCACAGTTCCACTGACTTGGCAACTGTTCAGTGAATTAATTGAAACTTAGTTCCATGTCGTGAAAATACATTCACACTTCCATCGGAGGACCTAGGTTTCCAAAGCTGTCATATTAGTCAACACTATTTTCATATTTCCTGTAAGAAATCCAGTGTGTTGCAGGACCACAAATATTGTCTAAATTTATGATTCTACGTTTATTTATATTAGGTTTTTTTGGTAGGCTGTCACTCATATGTACTCCACATAAATATGGAATTCGTAATTTTCGTATATTTTTCTTAAATTATAGGCTAGTAAGTGGCCGTTTAGGTAATTTCTTTAAGATCACTTACTTCCTTTCCTTCGTCTGATTCTATCTTCAACTTCTCAAGAGTACAGACTTAGGTACAGTCGTATGCAATTTTTTGCTCGTTGTGCAATAGCTTCCATTTGCTTATTGTGTCACAGAGCTTCTGCTGGCTGTTGTCATTGATTTTTCGAATTAACTGCATATGCAATTATGCTAACTCCTCCAATCAGACCACCCAGTGCTGCAAGCCCTGGGAGCAGAAAAAGTAGAAAGACACCCTGTTTATTTCCCTTACATACCTTCCTCCATGTTCTCATTTCATTTTTCTTCTTGTTGAGCTGCAAACCCATTTCATGTTTTATTATCGTCTTTATTATTTTGGAAACGCTCCAGGCAGCTACTCGTTTAACAAACTTTTTTTGGGGGGATTGAGCTATTTTCTTGGCATTGTCGGCAAGAATAGCATCGGCTGGGTGGCTGTCTTTGAACTTGTTACTGGTCGCATAAGCGATATCGTGTTCCGCAAAGGCGTTATAAAGTTCGTTCACACCAACGTCACCACATGACAAATGTTTTGCAAGCTTTGTTCTAGGTCCGCAGATCTTGTATCCAGGAATATGCACTTCGAATGGAAGATTATTTATAAACATGCTCACTAGTCCACGACTCTCATGACCTTACCTCTCTATACCAGGAATCACAATGTACTGATTGCAAAGTATAAAAGCATGTGTTTATATACCTTTTAATCAGTATAATTTTAAACTTCGAACAGTACAGTTGTATCACATATTCAAATATGGTATTTCAGTGCTAAATCTGTCAAGCCCCAGTTTACTCGGAGTGAAAATTTCAAAGGGCACTCTACTGCCAAGAAACACTCGTATACCAAGAAACTGTGCATAATGTCATCACAAGGCTTGTTTATACCTTCTCAACAATTTTATCCTCCTCATCATACATATGATACCAAACAAGCAGACGAATATTACTTACAGTTTGTCAAGCAAGTTGTTACTTTTCCCATACGTATTCCCATAGAGGATGAAGCCATCTCTCATGAATCAATATATAGAAGCCTATTTCCGAAGCGACTCGATAATACGAAACCTGCACCACCTCCATTGACAGTAGCAGTGAAGAGTGAACCGGATATCGAACTCAAGAATCGGATGGAACTTAAAGGTACTAGTATAGATGAAAATGACTTGCTGCAATATGTTTGGAAAGGCAAAAAAGAATGGATAAGTCATCAAACCCCATCCCTTCGTAGTTATTTGAGGTCATACACATCTTCATTTAATGATATAACATATGGTGTATACAAAAAAAATAAAAAGTGGTTCTTGGGGAATAAACAGATGTTTTTCATGGCCACGGATGATGTACAAGTTGGAAATGTTGTGATTCACATGGATACATAACTTTATGAACTATTATTTAAACCAAACCCTACTGGATATTTTCGCAATCCACTGCAAAATTATAAACAATTGCTGAAACTTACGAGTGCACACTTTAAGGATAACAACTCTGCCATCAATGGATATAAAGATGAAACACACCCGAAATTTGCCATTATTTCACAGTTGTTTATGGATGTTGGAGATGCAGTAGTTGCTTCTGGTCTCGATCTAAGAAATAATGTCTAGAATACATTTGCTAGAATGATGTTAATGAAATTATTGACCGACTGCATTTTTTAATTTCTTCTCAGGAAGCAGGGAATAATTATCATGCTAATGTAATATCCAGTATTATCGAATAAATGTGTGAAGACAGATGCATATAATGAGTCTAGCAGATATCGCCAGTGAGTTATAGAAGCCTGCAAGGCGATTTGATCCTAAAAGTACTAGTGTTTGGTTTGTAAGACTTGCATCAAGCAAATCTGGTTGAAATTATACCTTATGCACGTGCGAATAAAGGATTCAAATATATGTTGTCCTTTCATTGAATGCTACAGCAAATACACATGAGCTGTGCCCGTAAAGACTAAAAATGAGAGAGATGTGCCAAATTCAACGAACTCTGTTTTGCAAGACAAAAGTCCTCCCAAGAATTTACATACAGACCTCGGAAGAAAATTCTACAATCCTACATTTCGCACCTTGATGGCAAAACATAGTGTAAACCACTTCTCGGCACATTGTGGTATGAAGGCGAACATGGTGAAATGTTTCAGCACTTTGAAGAATGACATGTGGATGAAATTTTCATCGCAAGAAAGTTACAAGTGGCTGAACATCTTACCTTGCATGATATCGAATTGCAATCGCAAAGCATATCGCACTATACACATGAGACCTGTGGACATCAAGGACAACTCCATAACCATATTCAAGAACGAGAATAAATTGGACACTCACAAGCCTAAGGCGAAAGTAGGAGACTATGTCAGGATATACTGAGTGAAGGAAACATTTCGAAAATCATACACTCCAAACTGAAAATGGAAATATACAAGTTTGTCAAGATTCGTCATTATAAACCAAGGACCAACTATCTCGAAGACATGGAAGGCAGAATTACCATATGAGGTTTCTACAGTGAATAAATACAAGTTACCAAGTATCAACTTACATATTTGGTCGAGAAAGTGTTGAAGCACGAAGGAAATAACACGTCGGTGGGGCCGCTAAGCTTCGATTCTAGCCATGGAAGTTGGATTCAAACACACTTGTGTTATTAACATTTAGGTTTACAAATACATGTTTGTATAAAGTAATAAATATAAATAAATTGTTTTTGAATTTGTAATTTTTGTGCTGTTATAATTTTCTACAAGAAAGACAAGTGCATGTGATTCGACTGGGACTNTGTTTTTGAATTTGTAATTTTTGTGCTGTTATAATTTTCTACAAGAAAGACAAGTGCATGTGATTCGACTGGGACTGCCACGACCTGCTTGAGGCTGACCCACCGCACTGGCACCTGATTCCTCTCTCGCCCATTGTGTCATCCCCACAGCTTGCTGAGACCTGCACACCGCCTACTTAAACAACTGAACACCTAACCCTTGTGACACATGGACTGTGTCATGCGTTGTCACCTGCTCGCATACACCCATCACCTTACAAGGGAACAAACTATAATTATTGCTCGAGATGTCGCCTGTGGTAGGCACATTCCTCACCATGCTGGCGGAGGATAATAGATTGTTTGAAAAATATTTGGCGTAATAACCAGGCTCAGGCAGGTCACCTCCTCCAGCACCTTTCNGGAGGATAATAGATTGTTTGAAAAATATTTGGCGTAATAACCAGGCTCAGGCAGGTCACCTCCTCCAGCACCTTTCGATGGAATACGCATCCACAGCAGGTCTCGTCTGCAGCATCCAATATGACAGAGGTGGATATCTCCTCCCCCACCACATTGTGATCGCAGCAGGTAATCTGTTCGGTGCGCCACGCCATCATCACCGCCAATGTCACAGAAAGATGACATCGCATGGATGCTGCGGTCTCCAGCACATATGCTGCCTCCTCTCCCACACTATCGACTATGCGCAAACGAACGGGTTCTCACTCCGGTGCGTTGGAGTGAGTACACTCTACACTCGTCGACCATCTCGCCGACCTGGATGAGGTGGATGAAGAGGAAAAGGAGGAGACTCTGCGGGATGTGCATGCCGAGGTTCGCCTCTTCCAGGAGGAGGCTGCAGCAGTAACGCACACAAGACGCCAGCTGTGCGACAAGAACTGCAGCATCCTGCTGGGCGAGGTGTAAAGCCTACATGCCTTACCGCATCGTCTGTGCGATGCAAATAATTTGCCAGTGAGGTAATTTAGTGTTTTAATTAATCTAAATAATATATATATTTCGTTTATTGAAATTTAATTAACATCTGTGTTTGTGAGACATTATTTCATCATAGTCGCCACTACATTTATCCGCGAGTAAAAATTTCATCCATCATATATTAATTAAAATTTTTCTTGGTTTATGTTCGTAAATACTGTTTCACGATCCTGTTTTATTTGCATTTGCTTAGTTCTTAGTAAGAAGGCACATGCAAAATGTATTATATTTATTTACATGCGACAAATGGTTTGTATTACCTTATAATGAAATAACAATACACTTTTAATTGGTAATACATATTATTTGATGCTTAAGACCTATACAGACCTTACATGCAAATTTCTCTACGACACAAAAGACATATGAAAATATTACAAATATATAATGGAAATCATGATTCATATGTTTAATTAATTGTTAGGGTCATGTTCATAAAAACTCGTTATATACTTCGTGTTTTTATAATTTTAAACTTGCATATTTTTGATGATCTATGTGGCAGTATGCACGTGCAAAATATTTATTTAAATGCAGAAAATGATTGGATCGCAAGGTATTTGTTGATAATAAACTTATACAGACATAAATACATATCTTCCTCCTCCTTATTCTTCTCATTCTCATACATAACTAAAATTTTTTTTTCAATATATTGAATATTAAATAAATCATAATCAATCTGCCTAAAATGTAGTTCATCTAATAAAGCCAAGATGGCGGTCGAACGGAGGTGAGAGATGCGCATGAAACAGATGTCCACTAGAGTGGACTAACATTTGTAATACAATTTTAATGAAAGAAAAAACACCTTTTCCTAATGATTATGGAAGGTGTGTGTTGGAATGACGTCTTTTAAAACTCTACTCTCCAGACTACCCCAATAGCCAAGATGTCGTCTACATGCCGACCCAAGGTCCATCATCTCGATCCCACACTCCTCAACAGGATTTTTGAGCTCCTAAAATAAAAATAACGACACCCCTAGCAGGCGATGTGAGAATTACAGCAGACGCGCACTCTCGTAGAGATGCACAATCTAGTAGACGTCATTCAAGATGGCTGCCTGCAGCAGACAAAAAAATGACAGCCGAGCATTGAGACCTTATGAGGGGGAGCAGGGGAGGGAGGGAGGCCAAAAGAAATGATAGAGCATCAAAAAATAACTGGTAGGTTATAAAAACAAGATGGTGAGATGGAATGACAGAGCATGAAGTGAGTGGTAGTTTCATATGGGTGGTGATTTCATAGTGTGATGTAATCCAATATGGCGTTCACAGATCCTGGCAAGCAAGATGGTGGCGATGATGCAATCCAAGATGGCGACGGTGACATCATTCAATATGGTGGTGGTAAGGTCATCCAATATGGCCGACCGGAATGATACAGCAGGAGGTGATGAAATTAAAGATGGGGAATGGCGCTTGACACGTTCTTTCACCTCCGGTTTCCACAGAATCGGCTATATCTATCTACTCATGTTAATACACTACTGTCCTTGACAATCAACATCGCAGTACGAGCAGGAGTTTTCTGAGTAAAGGTAGTAAATGTTCTTAAAATTCCCGTGAATATGATTTGTGAAAGAACTTACACCTGTAAAAAAATATTCCTAACAAAGGTATCATTAACTTGAATTTGGTGAGGTTCATAGCCACAGAACTCAATGTGGGCATCAAAGTTATGTCCTTACATCTCCTCTTTCAATGACACATTTTATGGATGAAATATCTGCGTCTGCAAAATTCTCGAAATGCTTGTGGTGCTTATACCAGAACCATGTGCAATCTGTAGTCTACTCACTTGCGGATTACAGACTTCAGCCGCCAGAACAGTGACTTATTGCCTTTCGCTAGTTACTGTCTGTGTACTTTGACGCCTTAATTGATTCCAGCTTCCTGTTTCTATGAAACTTGTGTAAATGTTGTCAAGAGAACGAGGCGAAGGACTCAGACGATAGCCAGAAGCCTTTCGAGGGTAAATCCAACTGAAAACTTCCATGCGGCAAAATATCAATTTTGGCATCTATACGTGAAACTACTGCATGACATCATATCTAAGGAGAGAGAGAGAGAGAGAGAGCAAAAACTTTGGTTCAGATAATTCATTTCCCATGTATAGCTGCGTAAAATTCCTTAGTCGTAGCAGATGAAAACTCTGAGCATAAACTTGTTGACTTACATACTGGGCGACCAAAGTCATGCCATTAAAGGCGACGTGATGAACTCCACTCTCTCACTATAAATAATTAAAACTGGCTTGAACTCCGATTGTCAATATTAATCATTACTCGCAAATTGCTGTTGAGGCTTCATTACATTAAATTCTACGATTATTCTGTTATATGTTGCTGTAGGCCTATGTGTTATATTCTCAAATAGGTTACTTGCTGAAGGATCTATTTCAAATTTAAAGGGAGGTTTTTGCTCGTGGTGGGAAAATGTATGTGTAGTTATTGACATGCCGAATAACCTGCGGAGTTCAATAGAAGAGCCTAACAGAATGTAACTAACCAGACTGAAAGTTAAGAACAAGGAAGAGAAAACGAAGTATCGCCTTTTGTACCACGTGAAGAACTGTGACGATCTAGCAAATTTATTCTCCGTAAATATCTGCAGAGCCCAAGCTATAAAATGACCAACAGCCAATCACACGCAAGCACCTTACGGTGGCTCACACAGCAAACCCTTGCACCTTCCACTACGATAAGCATGTTGGGAACACAGGTATAACCCCGGTATTCTCTTGTTTTTGTTGTAGGTGCGATAGAAAGTGATTGTGCACTGCTTGTATTTCATACGGAGTGTACAAGCGAAGTTATTAGTTTGGCATGTACAGACGTTCGACGCTTCTTTCCAGCACAGCCGTATATTCTATCTTCTGTACACCTAGGTTGCCTAAATGTTTTTCCGTCCACTAGGACAACACATATGCATCCTGTATGAAATTGTTTGCTCTCTGTCTGCCATGACCATATATATATAGGAGATATATATATATATAAGCAACGACATTTTAATTAACTGCCCAATTGGAAATGGCGTCGCAGAAAAATACCAAAAGCAAACAGCGGGAATCTCAGCCACCGCTTAAAGAACAAAAGTGAGAAAGCTGATAATTAATCAAGCACAGCATAGAATAACCACAGCGAGTGAGTGAGTGAAGAGATTTGGGCGGTTCCTGACAGCGAGGTCATAACAGCTGATGATGGTGCTTGGGGTGAGTATGGAGCAGCGCCGTAATGAGGAGGCGGGCGAAACGGGAAATTCCCGCAACGATTACCACATGCGAAATTCCGGGAGTGACCCCGCCGGGAATAGAACCCGGTTCGTCTAGGTGGGAGGCGAGTAGTTAAACCGCTGCACCACCGCGGCTACAATAACCAATAACCACAATGAAATCTTGCCCTTTATTATTGGTTTAGTGTTGTTTTTTTCTGGATAGATACGATAGTAATGGTGGTGGATATAATGCGATAAATTATAACGATGGCAGTTGATTGGTGGGGGAGGGGGGAATGCATGTAACTTACATCGATCAAAGTGGTGGTGTGAAGAAAAACCAATGATTAATTGGCAATGGTTGAGCGAAGTTGACTAATTTGCCATACATTAGTTAGCAGAGTTATCTGTCGCTGGCTGGCCATGATACTGAGTAGATTAACTCCACTTTTTTTAAATAGGTAGAGTGAGAACTAAATATACAATGTCCTGGTATTCTGTCTTCAAAAAATATAATTACAAAATATTTCTCTAAGTATTTTATTTTTATTTTTTTGAATTTTATTTTTAAATGTTTTGGAATGATTTTTACATTTAACTTTGGAATTATTCAAATTACTCCAATTTATAAATATTTTTCCAAATTTTACTTTTTTAATACCTTTAATATTTAAAAGAAACATAGGCAGTTAGTTAAAGTTTATAATAAATTTCAGGGTTAAGTTCAAGGTTAAGGCCACAAACATTAACACCGCTACCATCCAACGTCATTTGAAATATTCTTAATCATATCCCAATATTTTGTTTCCGTAGCCCCAATAACACACAGTATATACATGGATATTCTACTCAACAGACATCTAAAGACAAGTACGTACATTTATAAACTATGTTTCAAGTAATTTGTTTATTGAATGGAAAATAAAAATAAAGAGAATTTGTAGACGAGGAATATAGCGAGTGAACTATTATATCATAAACTCGAATTCCAACAAGAGTTTCATATCCTCAATCTTACACAATTTCAATAAGTTATTCTGGAAGATAGGAGAATTGTTATAAATGTAAAACAAAGTATAGAGTGGACACGTTAGTTTGATGTCACAGGAGGCCCTCGTAACATGCAAAGGAAAACAAACATTGGTGATTGGACTATGACTAGTGATTCCCAATAAAAATAAACAAATTTAAAATAGCATTCATCCTCGCAGAATACATATGATTATCAACATGACGCCTTCACTTCGTCGATAACAGATTCAAGCTAAATTAAGACTCTCGTCAACATGCCGATCGAACTGGGTTTGCAGTGAGTTTTAAATAATCAACTTTAAAACGAACTATTTCACGTGTACACAATCTTTTAGCACGATAAAAGATTCAACCCTTCAGACTAGGGCGGAAGACAACTATAACTTTCAACAGATCACGCTTATTGTAAACAATAACTTGAAGCTCTTCAACGTGGACAAAAACGATGTGTTAAGACTTTTATAGATGGAATTCTTGTATTACTGTGAAGCTAATATGGGGCCCTACATTTATTTATCTTTGTTACCGACTTTTCACCAATAAAATAACAGGATAACCGTTTAAATTCCTTTAGGTAGACGCAGCACGACGAGAACACTGCACGTCAGTACTGAGCCTTGCGCGTAGCGGCGATGGCGCACATGATGTGCGTGGCAGTGTAGCCCTTATCGCTCCCTCGCTTCTCGGCCTCAAACGCGGAAAACAGCTCCAGGTAGCAGGGCTCCTTAAGACAGCTATTGGCGTAAAACACTCGGGCACTCTCTCCGAAGGCACACTCCTGCCATCTGCTGAAACGCCGAGGACTGCAGAACACTAACGAGTCAACCCGAAGACTCCCAGCCCCTTTGCCACATCTCAAATATGTTGTCCCAAAGCCGCTATTATGTAGCCCTACTACTGGTATCTTTGTTATACAGAATGTTCTGATAAAAGCATGACTTAATGTGGGAAGAGGTAGTAAATACACATCAAAACAAGAAACAAAAGTCTAATAAACATTGGTCCTAGAACACACCCCGAAGCAGAGAGTTACAGTTTTTCAAAATTACTACAGGAGGATATGCACTACCTCTTCACACAATATCGCACACTTTTATCCGAACAAACTGTATAATGATATTTCTATATATAATTTAATGAATTTGTTGCTGAGCCTTTTGACATTTTGACAGAAAATATGTTACTCAAGAGAAAAAAGCATGAATTGTAATTTTTTATTAACTAGCGCTCGACCAGGCGCCTCAGTACGTTCCGAAAATTATTGACAAAGATTTGTTCCGGGCGAAGTCTGCTTTTAAATGGCATATGAGCAACCCAGCCGTAAAAATAACTATCATATAGTGTGACAAAGCTGTTTTATGCCGCTACGTAGATGTAAGAGCAAATATTAAACTTTTATGAACTGAACTATTTGAATAATATAAATGTTATTTATATTTTATTACTTCACTGATGTATTGTCTACCTACTGTTAAGGCCGTCAAGGATACGGACAGGCATAACGACGCCTAGGGAGAGCTGGCCCGCCAAGAAAACGGAAGAGGGAAATCGAGAACGTGCGGTCAGACTATATAAACGCTGAGACAACAATGTTGGGGGTCGCCATTGCTGCAAGACTCCTGGGGACGTCGGCTGCCGAGGCGCGGCCGCTGAGGACGATCGACGCCGCCGACAAGTGACCTTCCAGACAGAGCGGGTCTGATCGAATAGGTTCCAAGTGTCTTTTGACAGTGGTGAGTCAGGCGGCTATTTCTGATGTACAGAACTTGAGTAGAGCCACCCTATTTAAGTGCATTTTAGTCACGTCCCTCAGAGGTGGCTGTAAGCTATCTGTATATTGTTATGAAAACAATAAACGCTATGTTTTGTACTTGAACAACACTCCATGATAGTTATTCGTTATTTTGTTAAACCAACCCCTAACAAAATCGACTAAACATAAGACTATTATGCAACCAAATTTCAGAAATAACTACGTTAAACGATCGATTAAAAAATCTTAATCACTTCGAAGCATCCTATGGTGCTTTTTGATATAAATATATATGACACTGCNTCCTATGGTGCTTTTTGATATAAATATATATGACACTGCTGCCACCTGAGTTATACAGGATGGTGGCTAGTAGGGTACTGTGTTATTGTACTTTGGTGCAGACTAAGGGCACCTGTAATTGTTGCATAAGGGGTGAACAAATATTCTTATTCTCAGTTAGTTAACACACAATGCTTTTATGTGACTGAAAATAACATGGGTATTTACACAAACACACGAGACTGACCACCCCCCCCC
>NQII01009329.1:0-53875 GCA_002778355.1 Clitarchus hookeri | reverse complement strand
AATATTTAATTTATAATTATTATTCGTAAAACACAGAGAAAATATATGTGTTGGTAATGCCTAGTAAGAAATAGTGATCATGCGAAATTTTATTACACTGAGTGTACACGAATGTGGTACGCTGTCTCTTTGATGTAATTTCCTAGACTTGGTTAAGCTTTGTTTGAATGGGTCGGAGGAATATCCTGAAAAGTAGAACTTTAGCAGAACTTATAAAAAGTTGGAAGTAACCGCGAATGGCTTATATTGATGACTGTTGCAAACGTTCTTTTAGTGCCNAGCAGAACTTATAAAAAGTTGGAAGTAACCGCGAATGGCTTATATTGATGACTGTTGCAAACGTTCTTTTAGTGCCGTTCTTAGATCGTTGTTCCTTATTATGCCTCATTTCATAAATGCTTTATAAAATAAATGCCAGATGATCAGAAGATCTTGGGTAGACGAACTACCACGATCACGAATCTGCAACATATTTCGCAGATACCATTTTCTGAAATTAATCAGATCTTGACTGCAACAATTTAAACTCTAGGAATGATTACAAGAATCAGCACTGTGGCAAATTACAATTTTTTTTAAGTAAAAAAGTTAAATTTATACATTGCTACACATTTTATGTTACATAGGAAACNGTGGCAAATTACAATTTTTTTTAAGTAAAAAAGTTAAATTTATACATTGCTACACATTTTATGTTACATAGGAAACGACTGTATTTGATTTAATAAAATTAAATAGTACTGTAGCCATTAAAAAGTAAAATGCAGCAAATAATTCGTAGGCCACATAAAGTACAAATTCAAACAGTTCTAGGCGTCAATTTTCATTTGGTCTGAGCAAAAAACGAATGTTACAATATTCTGCATTATATTTGTGTCCAGGTTCNCTAGGCGTCAATTTTCATTTGGTCTGAGCAAAAAACGAATGTTACAATATTCTGCATTATATTTGTGTCCAGGTTCACAAAACTTTCAAGCCATTTTCTGTAAAAACGGATTAAACGCGAGTTGTTTATTAAAGGATCTGGATCTCGGTTTTCTTTTTAAAAAAATGCACATTCTGTATTTACTAATAATGAAAGACAGTCATGTATGATACATTTTCAAATAAAACTGTGGACATTTCATTCGCCGCGGATCTCTCATATGCTCCCGGGGGCAGTGCTGTCACAAGGTCGAGAAACGAAGTTCCCACAACTCGTTTGAGTGTTTTTACAAATCTAGTTTGCAGTCCGACAGACTTGGCCTCAAATCATTGAGCCGGAGGCGGGCCGCAGTTTCCGTATTTGAGCTGAGCTCCGGGCCCGTATTTATAGCTGTGAACTACTGTTGCTATCTTAATGAATATACGTGTAGGTGTATCGGCGAGGGGGTCCAAGGTATCCATGCGAAACAATATGGTTTTGTGAGGGGCAAAAGTACTGAGAAGGCAATCATAGACATGGTTAATCAGGTGAAAGATTATGAACATGACTATGTTCTGGCAATCTCCCTGGATATCTCGGGGGCATTCGATAACGCCTAGTGGCCTCAGATTCTCTGGCAACTTCGGTTACTGGAGTGTCCAAGAAACCTGTATGTTTTTATCAGGGACTTCCTTACCAGAAGGACTTGTGAAATTCACATAGGGGAGCACAGGGAAGAAAAAGAACTGACAAAAGGATGCCCGCAAGGTTCGGTTCTGGGGCCTATACTCTGGAACATAATCTTTGAAGGATTGCTTAGACTTGATCTCCCGGATGGCTGTGTGATTTATGGATTTGCTGATGACGGGTTACTCCTAATACCAGCTTGGACTAGGTGGGAGCTGGAGGAAAAGATGGCAATCGCCCTTGAGGCGATAAGGACATGGGCAGTAAACTTCAAGCTGAAGTTTGCTGTAGAAAAGATGAACGCCATCATCCTGAAGGGAAACCTCCAGCGAAAGCCGGTGATTCGTTTTGAAGGGCGAGTTGTGAAACTCGTCCATCAGATGAAGTACCTGGGCGTGATCCTGCAGACCCGTCTCGCTTTCCATGAGCACATTAGCTATGCCGTGAACAAGGCAGTGGTCATGTTCTACAAGCTCCGAGCCGTGGCTCCGGCAAACTGGGGTCTCGGCTACCACACGCTCAAGCTCATGTACAGGGGTATCTTCCTGGCTGTGGTGTCATATGCCTGTGGTATATGGTACCCGGAGGTGAGCAAGGTACACATTCGACACAAAATGATCAGCACTCAAAGGTCAGCACTTCTGGGTGTTACGAGATCTTATAGGACAACATCGAACGATGCCCTGCAAGTAATATCAGGTGAGATCCCACTCGATCTGCTTATTAGGGAAAGAGGTGAACTAAGCAGACGAAAATGGGTGGACTTTGTCATACCCGAGGAAGCCAGAAGAGTCAAAGAAAGAACTATGGATGCCTGGCAGAATCGGTGGGATGCATCAGATAAGGGCAGGCTAACGCACGAGATTTTTCCTGATGTCAGGCTGAGGCTGCGGGCCGGGTGGCTTTCAATAGGCCACTACGGGGCNGGCTAACGCACGAGATTTTTCCTGATGTCAGGCTGAGGCTGCGGGCCGGGTGGCTTTCAATAGGCCACTACGGGGCACAGTTCTTGACAGGACATGGAAACTTCAAGGCTAAGCTGTTCTCTTTCGCTCTCGTGAACGACCCGGACTGTGTGGTGTGTGGAGTGCCTGACACTTCCACCCACCTACTNGGCTAACGCACGAGATTTTTCCTGATGTCAGGCTGAGGCTGCGGGCCGGGTGGCTTTCAATAGGCCACTACGGGGCGCAGTTCTTGACAGGACATGGAAACTTCAAGGCTATGCTGTTCTCTTTCGCTCTCGTGAACGACCCGGACTGTGTGGTGTGTGGAGTGCCTGACACTTCCACCCACCTACTCTTTGACTGCCCAAAGATTGAGGACCTAATTTCCTCTTTCGAGGGTAGGAACGGACCTCTCACTTTAAGCAGAATGCTGTCAAGGGTCCTGGCTCCTAGTGTGCTAGAATACCTAACGGCAGTGGGTAAGCGAAATGAAAACTTTGACGTGTGGTGGCTGAGCCACAGTCTGAGTAGAACACTGGACATCGACAACTTGGATGTATCTGAAAATCGAGATGTCTGAACACCTCTTCCCTGTTGTAGTACTGAAGAAGAGTGTGTCAGAACCTACACCTGAATCAACTCCAGAAGCGGAGAAGAAATCACCTATAGTGACGCAACAACAAGTTCCACAGATGGTAGGCTCTGTCCTTCATCTTATAGACCTGGACGAACAGCAAGAATCTGGAAATGGAAAAGAGGAACCAACTCCAGAGAAGAGAGAANCATCTTATAGACCTGGACGAACAGCAAGAATCTGGAAATGGAAAAGAGGAACCAACTCCAGAGAAGAGAGAATGGCCGTGCTCGTGGGATCCGGCCCTCTTCGTGAGAGAGGGATTTAATAACTTGGGTAGGAATTTCAGCAAAATGCTGCGAGACCAGAGAAGAAGAGCGGTATGCACTCTTAACAGAGAAAGAATTGCTGAGACACTGAACATCCCGGAAAGAAAGCAGAAGGAAAACGAAGAGAGTAGTGGAGAAAGTGAGAGAGAAGTTTCCATTCTGCAAAACTTAGTGAGGCAAAGTGAATCGGTAGCTCCCTCTGAGAAGATCACCAACATCCAATGACCGTCAAACAGGAACACCATTGACGCAGCAGTGCAAACCTGGCCCATGGGAGCCAACCCCAAGGAACCTTGGGAGCTGTACGACCAAATGGTTCGTGGCTCCCAACTCTCACGCTTAGAGGACCCGACGATACTGATGGCAGCTATTGCCCTCCTAGTTAGATCGATGGACGGGGGAGAAAAGGTGCTCTTCCCCAGAATGGAGTGTGTGGACAGGCTTGTCATCGCCCAGGCAGGTCTGCCCACGAATCCAGTGGTACTCAACAGCTTGCTGAAAGAGTGCTACTAGTGGAGGGGGAAGGGAGTTTGACCCGTCATCGATCTATAAGGATGCCCTCCGTACATACGGGAGGCTTACCTTCGACTACAGCAAGCCCTTCACGGGGTACACTGTGGCAAGGTATTAGTCCCTCACCCTGGATGGCATACCTAAAATCACCGGACTAAACAACACCTGATGACAACTCAGCAATAAAAAATGGAATAAGAATACGGATAACTAAAGGAAAATTCATGTTCAAGGGGTCAATGTATATGTTTATATGAGTGTGTGAGGTCAGTAGGATGGGTCTGACTGGCCAGACTGGGATCGCTACGAGGCCCTGGCATGCGTGTGCTTGGCGCGATGCTGTACATGCCCAGGGAAACTCTCCCTTTCTCTGCCACGATGATCGCACCTACTGGAGACAGGCAGAACAACAGCAGGAAAGACGGAGGAAAGAAGACGGGAGTGATCAGTGGGCAGTGGCAGAGAATCGCGACGAGGTCCTTGGCAAGTTGAGTGCGTCATTGCATCAGCGGTTCAACCCGGGGAAACTCTTCCTGTCCGTCTGGATACTGGTCATGACTTGCTTCCTACCAACATCCATGAGTGTGACGGTTCGGAAAGTCTGCAGTGTGGTAAATTTTTATACTCTTCGTGCTCGGAGGGCGAGGAGGCGGGGAACAATACTGGTTTACCGTTTGTCCCCCGAATCTAAGTCCAGTCCCTTACTCGAGCGCACTCGGCCGTGTTTGTGCTAAGGGTATGCCACCATGCTTAATTTCACGTGATAGAAGGACTCGCGTAGTACGCGTTAGGTATGCATGATTAAAATCACTAGGTTTTCCAATTAGATTCTGTTCGGCCCAGCATAGCAGATTTAAAAAAACGCAAGTTCCCGGTGTTTCCCTGCGATACAAAAGAGCCGACTTAGCTTTTTGTTTGTGGGAGATTAACGTACAATAGAAAAAAGTGCTTCTGGTATAACCTTTTAATAGGTATCGGCCACCAGGAGGGGAGGTTTGGTGAGGCCAGCGCTGGTTCCACCGGGAACCTGTATCGGCGAGGGTGCCAGGCTCCCCACCAGTCTCCCGACTGGCGTGGTGTAGTGTCGTGATGCGTGTAGAACATGTTGTGGTGTTGTTTGCAAGTGGCTAGTTAAACTCAAGCGTTGTGTATCGGCGAATCCCTACGACCTGCGTCGCTGCTCATCATCAACACTGCTTGTCAACATCAGTCTGTTCGGCACTGAAAGTCACGATCCGGCGTCGCACTTATTCTCCGGTCATTTCATCGTATGGCCTTTGCGAAGAAAAGTTGTAAGTCATTAGTACACTTTCCTGGCGCCCTATGTACAATAACTATTGCCAGCCCTGGTCAAAGTTAGAGCTGACCAGTGTAGTAGATGTACCTACATCAGCCTCCCGAAAGGCATCGTGTGTAAGTATTATCTTAATCCTAAAAACCGGATATAATACCTTGAATCAACCTATTTTTGTCACCAGTAACTGAAGAAGGGATGGCAAGAGTTAGAAACTGACTGCCGCGTGCCGCGATAAAACTATCGGGATTCGTGCCACTCCCGTTCTTGGAATATTAAAGGTCTTGGGATAATAGCTTATCGAATTTTCTGGTAATCACCCCACCTCCCCTTCAGCGTGACTCGGGGTGCGAAAAACCTTCTGGGCCAGGTCAACTGAGCTATATAAGCCGCGTCGTCAAAGCCCAACGTTGCATCAGCGCCAAGGCATAAATGCAAAATATGGCAAGTGATTGGGGAGAGGAGGGAAGGAACCACAATTTTTCCTTAGCAGAAATAAGTTTTCTCATACCAATTTACATATCTGCGCAATTTTACGCATTATTTAGAAACACGGAATTATATTTTAAATATGTTTGGTATTCGCAATAAATTATTATTACAAATCCCAATTTCAATTGCGCATTCCGCCTTTAGGAATCAGTGTAGACCGAAAGTTAAAAGCAAGTTTTTTGATTTAATCTCTGTGAAGGACCAGCGGCCGCAGGTTGCCCAGTTACGCTTCATAATCAAGAGACTCCGTCGTCTGTGCTCGTTGTGCACATGCCCGTACAGTGTGAAACTCCAACACAGCAACAGCAGTCTTACGCACATCCGCACTTCACGCTACGTGACTTCCGTGTCTAACTAGGCTTTGATCCTGTGGGTATGAAAGAAGACGTGTACGGGGCATTGTTCATTATTTATGTTCGTTGGGCAGGTAGAGAATTCTCATGATTTCGAAATGCATACCATGGAGTAGCAATTAAAATTTCTTCATTGTATGAAGGTCGTCTCGCNGAGAATTCTCATGATTTCGAAATGCATACCATGGAGTAGCAATTAAAATTTCTTCATTGTATGAAGGTCGTCTCGCATCGCAGAACCCATAGTGGGGCACTAGCGGTTTAGCAAAGCATGAGAAACTACATTCGTGACGTGATGTTTCTAACTGCTTTATGCACGGTTGTGTTTGTTTGTTCAGCTCGTGTAGATGATCCTTAGCAGTTGTACGACCATACAGAGTGTGCCAGTGCACATGACGTCAAATTGGAGTGTCCTGTTACGCTCAAGAAACTTAAACTGTGGNCTAACTGCTTTATGCACGGTTGTGTTTGTTTGTTCAGCTCGTGTAGATGATCCTTAGCAGTTGTACGACCATACAGAGTGTGCCAGTGCACATGACGTCAAATTGGAGTGTCCTGTTACGCTCAAGAAACTTAAACTGTGGAGATTAGATAGTAAAAAGGAAATACCGGAAAAATAGCGGTTAACTAGTCGCATAAGTTTGTGAGATCTTCTTTGTTGATCCTAATTTATGAAGATAAATTTTTAATATGGATAGGTGTCAGATCATCACTGCTTCGAAACTTAGCCCAGGCGGGTATGGCGTTGCCCCAAATCTGTGATTCTGAGATGAGGCAGGCGTATACTTGCTTGTTTCGTATGTTGCAGGACAGGNTATGGCGTTGCCCCAAATCTGTGATTCTGAGATGAGGCAGGCGTATACTTGCTTGTTTCGTATGTTGCAGGACAGGACCACAGAGTAGTTAAGAATACAGAGGTAAAATACTTATTTGAGTAGCACACGCCTGCAAGATTGCGTCACTGTCCAGCAAACTGCAGAAACTCCGTTTACCGATCAGCGCCTGGTAACGTNAGCACACGCCTGCAAGATTGCGTCACTGTCCAGCAAACTGCAGAAACTCCGTTTACCGATCAGCGCCTGGTAACGTACACATCAGCTGGCAGCCAAGCTAATAGGGAATATTTTGCAGCAAGCAGTAGCCAATCGGACAGAAGGCCATTCCTACAGCCACGCGGAGCTAATCAGAGACTATGAGCGCCCACATCAAAGGAACCGCAATGACATTTCATGTCTGTGTACTTAACTACTCTGTGGCAGGACGTTTAATTCTTATTGGACAACGAAGCAACGAATGCGACTATACGAAACGGCTTGTTTTATCTATAACCATTTTACTATAGCTCGACTCTGGATGTACACAACAATAAATTAAACTATGACGTTAAATAAAGTCTTCCGGAGTGAAAAGTACATTCTAAATCTCAGTCGGTGAGAATTTCACTGTTTAAATTAGTTTACACCTCCTGACTTATTCAACAGTAACTTCAGTCAATTTACTTGAATAATTAGTAAAAAAAATTGTCCGTTTTCCTTCACTTGTTAATTCTGTGATATTTTTCCACTGATTAATCAACTATTTCGTTCGCTGTTTTTCAGAGATTTGCTTTTTTGTTAATGATACATATGAAAGAATAATGCATATAGTGAAATAATAGTTTGTAACACTGTAGAATATTGTTAGAATTTACTTATTCAAATGTTTAACAAAATAAAATAATAAGTGTCTATTTCTTAATAAAAATTTAAGCATACTTCCATTCTGTATGCTGCAGAATTTAAAGTTTGCAAGAAAACCCTCTTCGTAAAGTTGGGCAATCATATGGTTGTACGTGAAAAAAATATTGGTACTAACCCAGTAGCAAAATTTGATTGACCCAACGTTTGGCTCTATCGTTGGGTCAGCGTTGGCATATTTTGTTGGCCTACGGCCGTCACGCGAGCCTACGTTGGCCCAACATGACTTTATTGCTAACTGAAATACAGCATTGACCCAACATCATGTTATGCTTGTGTGGACACACTTAAAAGTAGCGTGTTTTTCTTTCAGAAATACACGCACACAATCGTTTACCAACCNAGCGCCCACATCAAAGGAACCGCAATGACATTTCATGTCTGTGTACTTAACTACTCTGTGGCAGGACGTTTAATTCTTATTGGACAACGAAGCAACGAATGCGACTATACGGAACGGCTTGTTTTATCTATAACCATTTTACTATAGCTCGACTCTGGATGTACACAACAATAAATTAAACTATGACGTTAAATAAAGTCTTCCGGAGTGAAAAGTACATTCTAAATCTCAGTCGGTGAGAATTTCACTGTTTAAATTAGTTTACACCTCCTGACTTATTCAACAGTAACTTCAGTCAATTTACTTGAATAATTAGTAAAAAAAATTGTCCGTTTTCCTTCACTTGTTAATTCTGTGATATTTTTCCACTGATTAATCAACTATTTCGTTCGCTGTTTTTCAGAGATTTGCTTTTTTGTTAATGATACATATGAAAGAATAATGCATATAGTGAAATAATAGTTTGTAACACTGTAGAATATTGTTAGAATTTACTTATTCAAATGTTTAACAAAATAAAATAATAAGTGTCTATTTCTTAATAAAAATTTAAGCATACTTCCATTCTGTATGCTGCAGAATTTAAAGTTTGCAAGAAAACCCTCTTCGTAAAGTTGGGCAATCATATGGTTGTACGTGAAAAAAANATGCTGCAGAATTTAAAGTTTGCAAGAAAACCCTCTTCGTAAAGTTGGGCAATCATATGGTTGTACGTGAAAAAAAATATTGGTACTAACCCAGTAGCAAAATTTGGTTGACCCAACGTTTGGCTCTACCGTTGGGTCAGCGTTGGCATATTTTGTTGGCCTACGGCCGTCACGCGAGCCTACGTTGGCCCAACATGACTTTATTGCTAACTGAAATACAGCATTGACCCAACATCATANTTGCTAACTGAAATACAGCATTGACCCAACATCATGTTATGCTTGTGTGGACACACTTAAAAGTAGCGTGTTTTTCTTTCAGAAATACACGCACACAATCGTTTACCAACCAAAGATTTACTGATATGTTTCGGCATTGGTAATGTGTTGGTAAGATGTATTATTGCATACATGATGCCAAAAAATGAACACCATTCTGCTAACGATGGATACCAGCGTTTATAATAAATTTTACCCCACTAACAAAAAATAAAAAAATACTCTTAAAGTTATTACTATTAATTAATTTTCACTTTATACGATGATTTAAATATTTACTTACGGAATGTTGGATTCGAACTCACGCCCTTCATATTATCACCCGTTTGTATTATCCGCTACTCTGCTGTGACTTCTTACAATAAATAGAGCGATGCGCAGGTACCATACTATTGCAGTTCACTATACTGTGTTGTATTTTTTAATGTATTTAAGTCAGATTTTATAACTTAGAAACAGAATTTAAAACCTACCAGTTACAAGAATATATTTTCCAATTCATAACCTATACACAACCAACAACAGACAGTTTATTTTAAGAATCTGTGCACAATAGTTCCTGAACCACTAAGCAAATAAAATAAATTATGTTTTATTTAGAAAATATTAATAATATCCTATGTTGGCATAATGTCTGCAATGGAATGTTGTCCCAATGTAACAATAAGTACCCATCACCAACTGTTATGTTAACAAAATTAGCTCAACATATGAGGAACAAAACACACTTTAAAGAAAAATTACATTTGGTAAGTCTTAATATGCTGTGAAAGTTAATTTTTTTCCTATATAAAACGATTAATTTCTATTCGTAAATTTATGTTGGTTGTACAATGTTGCCCAACATAGGTTTACATACAAATGCCGACAGTATATTTTCCAACATGTAACCAACACACCACCAACGAAGTCAATTTGAAATAAGACACGGTTTGTGTGCTAAAACATTGCCTTTAAAAAATCATACAAATTTAAAGTGTCATTTCACAAGAAACATGACAATTAACTTTGTTGCCATAATGTTGGTTACACAGTGTTGGCCTAAGGAAATGTTACATACCAAATGCCAACAATATATTTTCAGACAAGTAACCAAAAACATTGCTTTTAAACAATCACAGAAAATTATAGTATCATTTCTCATCAGAAATATGGTAATTATCTTTGTTGCCATAATGTTGGTTACACAGTGTTGGCCCAACATAAGTTTACATACCAAATATCAATAATATGTTTTCCAACTAGTAACCAAAACGTGACCAACGAAATAAATTTTAAATGAGACATTGATTGTGTGTTAAAAACAGAGCTTTTAAACAAACATACAAAAATATTCTTTTTATTTAATCAGAAATATGGCAATTATCATTGTTTGCCCAACAAAAGTTTACATACCAAATGCCGACAGTACGTTTTCCAATAATTAAGACACACATGACCAAAAGGTCAAAGGGATAGTTTGTGTTAAAGCATTGCTTTAAAACATTCTTATAAAATTATGTGATTTAATTTGAAATATATTTATTACTATTGTTGGCATAATATTGGTTACACAGTATTGGCCCAACTTAACAATTAGTAACAATTACCAACCGTTGTGTTCCCAACATTGACACTGCTTATAACCTACTGAACATATTTTAAAGAGAAATAGCTGTGTCATGAAGAACCTCATATTTTATAAAATACAAGAAAGTGGCATTGTTTTCACTTAAAAAGGTTGTTTCATAACTTTTACATAAAATGTTGGTTGCCTAAGTTGACCCAACAGAAACATACACACCAATACCATACTTTCACAAACCTTACACACTGTTATCTCAGTCACCATCTGAGGGGGGGGGGATTTTTTGTCTCTGCTTAGTGCAATTAATATTTCCCTGAAGGAAGGAGAAAGGATGTTGCTGTCCCATGTTTTTGAAACTTTGAAACCTTCCGGCACAACCAACAGTATGTTGACCAACTTGTTACCAACTATTTAAAATTAAAGATAATTAGACTTGAGAGAGATTATGGCATTTTCTGATTTAGCGACATCATTGTCTGGGGGTGCTAACTTATGATAGACTTGTTTGATGAAGATTTTAAATGTGTTGTCTAAAACANAGCGACATCATTGTCTGGGGGTGCTAACTTATGATAGACTTGTTTGATGAAGATTTTAAATGTGTTGTCTAAAACATCTAAAATGTTTTTTAATTTTTAAAAAATATACTTGCTCTAATTATTTTTAAAAAAACATTTAAATAAGTATATTTTAGCAAAATGTTCTACACTGTAACAGAATATAAGCATTATTCTTTCATTTACAACATAAATCGTACTTTTCCGGCCATTTCGGTAGTGTATGTACTAACTTTTAGTGAGTTGTGCATGTTGTACNTTACAACATAAATCGTACTTTTCCGGCCATTTCGGTAGTGTATGTACTAACTTTTAGTGAGTTGTGCATGTTGTACTCTCAGATGCGGTGCTCCATTTGAAGTCGCTTTCCTTCTACCCTGACTGCTGATGATGTTGACGTACCGTATGGCAGTTAGCAGCAGCAAGCTAATAGGCAACAGCTGTTGCCAAGTGCACGTGCCAGATCAGTGGCGAGTTTGCGTGGTGTCCTGTGCCTAGAACCTTCTGTTTTTCGCGTAAAGATTCACGCGGAGGCTAGACTTCAATATCTTATATGCACACTTACAGTCTTATTTCGGCTATTGGCCGCTTTTCTTTGTGTGANGCGGAGGCTAGACTTCAATATCTTATATGCACACTTACAGTCTTATTTCGGCTATTGGCCGCTTTTCTTTGTGTGAAGAGAGTGTGTTGCATGGGTAATCCAATAAGAATTAAGTTTCTCCGATACTGGNCTTTGTGTGAAGAGAGTGTGTTGCATGGGTAATCCAATAAGAATTAAGTTTCTCCGATACTGACTGTCCGTAATTCGCGGGCAGGCAGATAAGACGCGTAACAATTCAAATGATCCAATCACGAATGTGGTTCTGAACTGATGTGTTTTGGAACACAACTCGCCCTGAAATCTTTTCGCGAAAAAAACAGATGCCCCTACCTAAGCCTGTCCGCTACGTTTAACACTTCTCGATGTGAAATGAATTTTGTTTGTTNAAAAAAAACAGATGCCCCTACCTAAGCCTGTCCGCTACGTTTAACACTTCTCGATGTGAAATGAATTTTGTTTGTTTGTTGCAGCAATACGCGAAGAAGCTGGGGGACCAGGATGCGTTAATCGAGAACCTCAACAAGTACTACTACTTCACTCGCACCAAGGGACTCTTCAGGGTGTGCTACCCCAAGGAGCGACCGCAGTCAGGTAGTTCTGCACTTATCTGCATGTAGATCTACATGTAAACACCTTCAGCACACTCTTGCGTTTGGTTAAGCATTTTTTTTTCTCCCGGAGAAAGACCATCCGCATATGTTCTATGCTTTCTCAGTACCCTAGCTCCGGAAAGCGGTTATCTTACTTCAGACTGCATTGATCAAGTTGTATGAACGACACTTATGTAGAAAGCTGTTGGTTTTTTTTTACAGACGGGGCCGCGATGGCATAGAGGTCAGACTGCTGGCTTCCCTCCTAGGCAAACCGGGTTCGCATGTGGGAATCGTGTCAGACGATGCCGCTGGTCAGTGGGTTTTCTCGAGATCTCTCATTTCCCCCGTCCTTGCATTCTGGCCCTGCCCCATACTTACCTCACTTCACCCTCATCGGCTCTCATGACCTCGATGTTAAGAGCCGCCCAAATCTCTCCACTCCACTCTAGTCTTTCACAGACTCCTGTCTTTTATCATTACTGACTCCATAAATAAACGTAATTGTTGCAAGGCAACAGATACACCGTGAAGGAGGAATTATTTAATCATATCTGCTTGATGTTTTCCTATGACAAACTTGATCCGCATTTTTCTTGACCAGTTGGCCAGGCTACGTATTCTCGATGAATTTCTGCTTTGCTTGGGACTGTAGTATTTCAGGCTAGTTTCGTTNACCAGTTGGCCAGGCTACGTATTCTCGATGAATTTCTGCTTTGCTTGGGACTGTAGTATTTCAGGCTAGTTTCGTTCTGTCACGGTCCAAGACGTATTCTAACCTCACCGTTAGCGCGATTTCATGTAATTTTTAGGTCTTCGATACGGCGGCCTTTACGTCACATTAAACGTTATAAAATGTAAATAATAATCGGAGGAGTATTTTGGATATGCTAACTAAAAGAATGGCAAAATAATACAAGAAGGAAGATAAACCTAAAGGTGAATTTTTGTTCTTGGTCCTCGGCACTGCTGAACATTAGCTCGTTGGTGACCTGTGTTCACAATGAGCATCCTTGGCACATTTCTCACGTGAATAAAGATCCTTAGAATTACGCGCTGTTCCTTCGTCGCGATTGTTTCTTTCAAGGACTGCCTTGCTTGCACATTCTGTGTTTCGACACTTGCATTTGGTGGCTGAGCGAAGGTATACCATCGTTTATTTGAATGTATTGCTCGTCAGTTTACATGCTGGGTGGCCGACCACCACAGTTGTTTATCAACGCTTCATATTTAATCACTGGTTAAGAGTCTGATCTCGGGTGTGCGAGTTTGTTATATTATGAAAAAAAATTTTTATTGATTTAGTTAGTGGTCCGTTCAAACGTAAGGCATTATATTAATTTAAGGATACCAAAAGACGTGTGAAATNTTTTTATTGATTTAGTTAGTGGTCCGTTCAAACGTAAGGCATTATATTAATTTAAGGATACCAAAAGACGTGTGAAATATGGTATATATGTGAACATTATTTAGTATTTACGTGAGGAATTCGTGCTTGAATGGTGCTTAAACGTTTTATGTCCACACAAGAGTTTCAATTTCATATTTTATTCCTGGTTAAAAACAATGTTTTAGGTCAATTTTTATGTATGTGAATTATAATAGCCAAGGTTTAAGGGTGCATAGGAATGCGTATGCCATTAAATATTTTGCCATTGCCTTTTGGTTGAACGTTGTGAGACTGCACGCCAGTTCAGTGTCCGCGCTTCAGACGCTGCGGTGTTTGGTCGTTATTAATGCGGCCTCTACAGCATCAGGCAAGTAGTGCTGAAAAATATATAAGAAAAACATAAAATCTTTAAAACCGCAGTGAGAAGATGATTTTGGCAGCGTACTCTTGCTCGATGTGGACCATACAGTGTGCCGTATAAGAAGGCCACATTATTGACAGTTGACAATCGCCGCGTCTTTTCGTTTATGTATCCATTGGCCATCAACTGGTGTGTCAAGTACAGGCTTTGATGCGGCGAGTCAGCGCGTCCAGGAGGTGCTGCTGCGTGTGGCAATTGGTGAACTTCTTGGGTGGCGCTGCATTCGTAAACGGAGCTTGATGGACGTGTGTAGGGTTGTTCGCCTATCCCTCACAAGATGGCAGCACATGGTTGGAGAGTCTGGAAACTTGAAAAGGGTTTCTATTTTTTCGTTACATTTGGATACGGATCGTTTTATTGTGCATCTCATTTTGAACACCTATACATTACTATTTTATCAGGAAGTTTTGTTTCTAAAACTAAAAACTGCTGTTTCATGACCATGTAAAATAAAATGTATTAATTAATCTACGAACTCTTTCTTATCCGCGTATTTTCTGCTGGTCTGATGTGCGCCGGCACTGCTCTCAGAATAGCCAACGTAATATTAATTTCTGTTCGTTCGTGCATCAGCTGATACAGGATTTTGTAAATGGCACGTTGTTTGTTGTTAATACATTAAGTTGCCACTCACTGACTGTCAGAATGTGGCCTTCTTATATGAAATGAACTATACTGGCCTCTGTCGTTTCTTCCCTGTTGACGAGACACCCTCGTTCGGCTTGGACTGGCCTCCTTGTTATGTAGCGTGGAAGTCTAGTGTAGTCGCTAATAATACTGTTGACATTGCTGGTAGTTAGAGCGTGTATTCAGCAGTACACTGTATACTCAAGTGCTATTACAGTCGTATATCAAACGTCCATGTTTTTTGTTCAAATAAGAAACTAGCACTGCAAATATCAAATAAAATATTTGAGTACCAGAATTAGTCGGTCATATGGTAGTTTGGCTAGCTGGCGTTTGCTAGGGTAAGGTTTATTCTACTCAGGTTAGGAACAAAACGAGATATCTTATGGAGACTTTGGCATAGGAAACATTTCTGCAGCAAGGTGTGCTGCAGTCCCAAAAAGGTCGCTTTTAAGCTGGCGGTAAATGGAAGAGTTCTATTTATTTGCGTGTTCGTATTTGGCTCGAATTGTGATATATAGGTACTTACCCAAGCCAAAATTTTTTTTAAGTTTTGACATTGTTTCGTAACTATTATTCACGCCCTCCAATGGTGTTTACAAGAGCAAACAGAAACATACAACTGTGTTTGGAATTGGGCTTCCATAAGCAGGCTTGTGTCAATGTAAAACCGTTCCGAATTTAAGTGCGAAATAAATATTGCTGTCATCAAATGTAACTTTGTAATTTTCGCTTTTGGCTTATGAAAACTGCGCAGGAAAGCCCTAAAATTAATATTTTTCAACCATTTCACGGGTTTTTTTTTTACTAAGTTGTATTTAAATAAATTATTGCGTAAGTCAACGTTTTGTTAAATCCAGTTTACGACATAATATTGAACATGTGGACATATTTTATTATATTTCCACTCTTAGTGCGAAGAACTTTACGTAATTCTCAGTAGAAATCGGGTGATTTTACACAATTATATTTGTTTCACAAAATGCAGTTATCCCATTTACTTACGTACAGAACGGAAAAATCCTGTACACACGCAACTCCAGTGCACCTTAGCGGTGTACATTTTTAGTTGCCAAACTAAAAGCATTGAGCTTCCCGACCTGGGAAGAATAAACCTTTGGGTCATGAGTTTCACTCTCCCCCTCCTCGGGGTGGTTGTTAATCCACATTTCTAGCGGTTGCCGGTGTATTTCTCATGCTCGTTATTCCCGGATAGTACTTGTTATTGAACTTCTCTGTTATTTTTTCCTAGTATTTAAAATGCCAAATGACGTTGACAACAGTTGTCATATAATATAAAAAATGATCGAAACCTTGTTTTGTGCATAACATTTTTGTTTTTGCTAGCGTGCTAGCCTGCGATTGCAATAGGGTCTTGCCCATTTTCCCGCCGAGTTAAGATAATTATAAAATGGTGATTTTGGCATTATCTGTGGTGAACTATTTATAAGATTTTAAAGACAACATACGTGCAACATTTTGCCTGTTTTGTTGTTCTGTAATTTTCCTATAGTTACAGTGTTACTAATATTCTTTTATTATTCTTTGGAATTTCCCGAAACTTCCGTTTCTTGTTTTCCCATGTAATCAAGGAATAATTTATTGTATAGATTTATTGCCAATTTGTACAGTAATTTTCTCTTACATGTTTACGTATAATTTGCTTTCTTTACATATAAAAGTATTTCCCCCAAGACATTCTTACATCTGTTTACTGGCAACGAGACGAGTTTTTCATCTCAATAGTTTTTAAATCGTTAAATAAATTTTATAACATTTTTCACGAATTTTTACAAAGGTTAAATTTAGTGAGTTAAGTGTGTGTCGAGTAGAGTATCTATCAGAACGGATTTTTTTTCGTTGTTTGTCAATTAACTCATCCTTATTGCATTGCATTGTAATTTAAATACATTTTTTTAAAACTACAGTATATGCTTGAAATGCGTTTTGAGATGAAAAATAATTTTATTTCAATCTAGTTGAGAAAATAAATTTTTTNTTTTTTTTAAACTACAGTATATGCTTGAAATGCGTTTTGAGATGAAAAATAATTTTATTTCAATCTAGTTGAGAAAAGAAATTTTTAACACATCTTCTCGCACATTGCAAATTTTATTTTGAAGCTTTTCAGAGAACCGTTTAAAACAGACTACTTGCTGTCTGCCCACCGGCTCCTAACGTTGACTTCACAGTCGTCTGAATGCTTTTCTGGCAGTAGCTCAGATAAATCAATAAACCACCTGTACAGCTAGCCTACTGCGAAATCAACATTACATGCAGGGACAAAGAGTTGGTAGATGTACAGGTTTCACCTCAGGTTAGTTTAGGGAGGGGGCGGGGTCAACATCCACAGTTTGACGTCCCTTATGGAGTGACAATGAATGAGGCCCAGCCCTAGATGGAGCGATGGCGGAATGCAAAGTAAACCACTGGCCATCCAAAATGTCCGCAGCGTTTCCCACGTGTCAAGATAGATAACCTTGAGACCTGATCGTCGTGGCAGGGTGATGACGTGTAGAGAGAAGGGCCACCGGGGCACCTGATGTAGCAAAATGTTCCACATAAATATCTGCGACACTTGTACAGGGCCCATGCACATAATTTCACTACTAACTTTCCGTAAAATAAAATTGCCTACCTGGCGTTTGAACTGCGTCGCAGAGTGTTTTGAAATAAGGGTTGTTTTACGTAACAGTCAAACGTGCGCCCAGTGTGCTGATCTACGAAAAGACTACACACCTAAGACTATGCGCGTTGATTACTTTTACATCACGCACATTAGAAACACCATTACGGAGTAATTCAACATAACTAAAATCACTTTTTCAAAGCGCTGTATCTCGTATTCGCGTTAGATCCATACAAAAGTACTCGAGGAACTTGCACTGAATCTTGCTACAAGGTTTCCACCAATGAAAATATAGATTCTCCGCTTAAAGTCCCACAGGAACACGCAACACGACGAGAACACTCACTACACGCTAGTTCAGAGCTCTGCGCGCAGCGGCGATGGCGCACTTGATGCGCGTGGCAATCTCTCCCTTATCGACCCTGTTATTCTCCTCGAACGCGGTAAATAGCTCCAGGTAGGTGAATGCCGAGGGGTGACGATTGTCATATGTGTCGTAAGTGGTGAGCGCAACAGAGTACTGGTCACAGGCGACACTCACTCATTTCAAAAGACTTGGAAATTTCGCAAATCCATAGAGGACATACGCGTAAGAGTTTCTGGCTCTGTTGGAGCACAGCTGGTTAGGTACGCCTCGGACCACTTTCGACCTGGAACCGATATGCAAAGGAAAAAATGGACCGAATTCCTTGTTACCTGCTCTGAGGCTACACGTGACCACCAGCCGATGAACAAACGACCGAGACTAGAATACATTAAGGATTGTGGAGTTTAGCTTGTTGCCGAACGAATCCGCGAAAATTCCAGGTCCCTGCTCGTCTCCTCCGTCGAGTCTTGGGCCTTGACAGGAGGAGTGGCAAGTGAACGACCTCGCCAGGAGCGTGCAGCGCGTCGCTGCGATGCGGGCGCCCTGTCGTGGTGAGAGGTGTTGGGACTACGTCTCTGGCTGCTCTGTGCCTCTTTGCGCGGTTCCCACGGCCACTCGGCATATGAGATGTAGCTGGCTGGCTTCTCCAGTCGCCGTCGCAGAGAAACTGACCTCTTATTTTGAGCCACAAATTGTAAAATTGTCACGCTTTTATCATCGACATAAAGCCATTCGTTAAAGAACATTGTTACAGGGACTATAGTCTATTCGCAGTTTCTTCACACTTTTTGAAACAAACCTTTGGGAAATCACCGCATCTATGACGTGTTTGCTTGTTTCCTGAATATGTCATGTCATGTCTCACAAGCGTTTTATACTTTTGTCAACATACAAGTATCTTATTTTCGGTTAAATTTAACTATCTACAAATTACAATATTTCATTTATAATTAATGTGAATAAAGGCAGGGAGAATATAGGTGTGTTGGTAAGAAATAGTTCGTATACAAAATATTACATAACTGAGCGCGCAAGAATGCGGTGCGTTGCCTCTCAGGTGTTATTTTCTATACTTAGCAAAGCTTTGTTTTAATGAGGCGGAAGAATATCCTGGAAGTAGATTTTAAGCAGGTCTTCAGAAAAGATGGAAGTAACCGTGATTGGACTATAAAGTTGAAGTAAGCCTAGACCGAATTTCTTCAGTACATATCCCCAACATTGACTCACCCATCGCTAATTCAGCTGTCAGAGTCACATGTTCAGAAATGATGAACGTGTTTCTTTGCATTTGAATTTTCAACAGGCCCACCACCATTTTATACGAATAAAATAATTTGACAATTTTTCATATATTCTAGAAGTATTGAAAATAAGTTAAAAAAAAGAGTACAGACATCTCAAAGCACTTATTTACGTAACAGGTGTTCTAACCTCAAATCATATACACGTTATTTTTGATAGAACTACTGGCAGTAAAGCAGTCAAATGTTGTAACATGGAGAGTGGCTACTGCGCGGTTCGTTTGAGTGCTGTACTCAATTTTCTCTCTATGCATCAGTACGATGAAAAGCTAAGAATTCAGGTATTGTGTACGCTGCAAACAGAACGTTTACGGAAGAACATGATCTTTTACGAGTCTAGGGAACTCAGCTTCTCCAAAATTTTCTTTTCAAGTTTTCATAAATCAGCATATTGGACGTACGTTTAATAGTTTCGTAGAAAAACTAGTATTTTAATCACTCTGCAACACATTTCAAGCGCTAGGTAAGAACAACTTAATTATAATTCACTATCAACTTAAATAGTAGCCTTCACGCCAGTGTGTATTGCAGCATTACATGTAGACATGGAAAACGATTTTTTTCGATGTTTTGTTTCAAAAAATGCTCACTCTACCGTGAGCTGCCGTAAGTTCATTGCGGAGCCGGTTGCAGAGCAGTGCGTGCTGTGCGGTGCAACGACGGGAGCGCGGAGGCGGCTGTTGCAACGTCGGCCGCAGTCACCTTGGCGACAGCCGCGTGTCGCAAGCGAGGCGCGGTGCCGCTANTTATCTGTCCTCCCGCCCGCAAGTGGCAAGCCCCGTTATCCTGACCACCCGCCGGTCCTGTGTCGTCGTCGTCTCGTCCTCCTCGGCCGTGGCTCCTACATCCCGCGAGGTTGCACGCCACCCACATCTGCTTCATCACCACCACTTCCACCACCTCGTTTCACTTTCAAAGCTTAAGGCTCGGCTTCATCTATACGTCCAACCGTCAAATATTTACCGTACTTTCGAAGGACGGACGGATGAGCCATCGCCTTCTGACGACGTTTCTCAGACGGGAACACGCACTTTGAAATAAAATGCAAGGCAGTGGATATGTGTTTATTTATATTTGGTAGTACATTAAAAAAAAAAAAAGTATAAATTCTTACCATATAAAAAAATTATTTCCCCAAAATATTTTTCTCTTGAAAACTTATTTCCAATCGAAATACATCTCCAACAAAAGAAAAATCACTATTTTAGTTGTCACACTGAAATATTGTCGTACAGAAGGATTGACGGACGACATATTGTAGTGAATCGCTTTCAACTGACGTACGAAGATAGGCGGATGACTGACGGACGGACGGGACGGATGCGACGGACTATTGTAAGTCCACCTTTATTGATAAAATATAAATACGTTCCTTACTTCTTACAACAAGCAGATAACACACAATTGAAATTACGAACAAAAATATTAAACAACTCATTTAATGCAAATTTTCTATAATCGTACATTGTCAGTCATTACTATGACTCCGAAATTATGACGCGAAAACGAATAATTTCTGCCTCAAGACCCTCGCGCAGTTAGAAATTTAACATTAGACTTTACATTTTGACTTTACGTTTGCTTTTTGACATGTTATTTCCTATGGAGCTTCACACTATGAAACTGTCAAAGTCAAGCAGCCATTTTGCCGAGAGTTTACAAGAGTTTATATGGAATGAATGCTTGTTTACAGTAAGGCGATTTTCATCTAGATATATTGAATCAAGCTCGTCTAAATTAAACAAATGGCAAACGTCGGAATATCATGCAAAGAGAAAACGTATCAATTTATACTTATGAATAAAGCAAACAAGCAATATTTTAATTTGAAATTAAATTTTAGTAAAAATACCCAATCTTATTTAAAAAATCAGGCAAGTAAAATATATCCCTGAGCGATATATAATTATTTACATAACAAAGTACACATTTTGAAGAAGATTGCAGAACCGATTTTTAATTGTCTGAACTTTGACTTTACAATTGTATTGCGTGTGTGTGATTTCGTCAAAAGAAAAGACACGTAAAGTCAAATTCTAAAGTTTTTCTGTTGTGTACGGACCTTAAAGGGAACCTCCCCTCGCCATTTTGGATTATTGGTTTTTCTAGCGTGTTTAAAATTTTCAAAAATATAATTCCCATAAGTACCCCTATACCCAACTAGCTATTGACCTTTCACCGTAGTACAAGCATGGTGACCGAAATACGAACTCATAATTACGTCAATATTAATTCTGCTAAAACTTTGTGCAAAATCATTATTTTGTGACGTAAATATACGTAAATCAGTCGTCATATCTGTACTGCTGTGTAAGGTCAATAGCCAGTTAAGTATAGCGGCACTTTCGGAATTTTCTTTTTAAAAACGCAAACAAGCTAAAGAAACCAAAAATTCAACATTGCGGGGAAAAGGTCTGCTTTAAAGAGTTAGTTGTCCGGACATATTTTCTGTGCATGTGTGGTTATATAGCGCGTTTACACGTATCTCAACAAATAAATATCCTGGGAATACGACTTTATACCAGCAAACATAAAAACCAATGATCTAAGCCCGCATGAAAGACTTCATATGGCACTGAGAATAAAATAAAGATGAAATAACTCATAAACAAAAATTGCATGAATGGAATACCATAAATAATACTCACTATATTAATTACGACAAAAGCCAGTGAGCATGGGTAAGGTATGACCTAACATGACAGTCACAGAACAAATGTAGCACAGAATAAAAGGACGGGGTGGGCGTTGCTCGAGGCTGGGGTCGTTTCCTGGGGAACGCCCTGTTCCGCCAGCCCTCTGCCTTTTCACTGTCGCATTCCATTGTTGCACTCCTGTTCATCACATCCTGTTGGCGGGCACTCACTCACGAGCTACGCGCGCTGTTGGGAACGTCCCTAGAAGGAATTTACTTTAGCACGACAGAACCAAGCTTCAAAGACGGTACCTACGTTCGCTGATGGCATCACAATACTTCTGGCCGAGAGTACAACTGCATACCACCCTGCATTTTCCTGTAACTGACCTGCCCCACCACCACCCCAAATCTCCCATGCCCAGGGTTGCTCCCATCAAGTCATGTACTGTAGGCGATACTTGGGTTTCACTTGCCCTGTCTTAAATTTCCACGTACAACGTCGTAGGGGACTATTATTTATTATTCCACCATACGGTCAATACCAGACACGAATCGCGTGTTGTATTTATGCACGTTATAAACGCGTTGCTAGCCATGGACGATTTACACTTGCTGCAAAAATATAGCCCTCTTTTCTGACCGGCGTAACAAAATAGCCGAACGACCAAGAGCAAATGTTTTATTACATCAGGCGGTAGTTCGTTTGCTTCTTGGACATGAGGTCACAGTTTCATGCCGCATTAAAATGGCGCCCGTTACCTTGAAATAGTTTGTATTAGCAAACTTCTCTCGTTCACGTAGGTCCATTTTAATCATATTGTAGGGATTTGTTCATAAAAGTATTTTCACTTTGTGCACATTAAGACTACATACAGATTGTTGAGTGATAGGTTGGGCGAGTCGGCTATCATAATCTCGTGACTAAACACGCACAATACTTGTATAGAGACGCTTCATAGTAATTTATTGTCACGAAGGCAGACAAAAACAAACATAGCCAATAAATCATGTGCCAGAGATATTACGTTTGTTTAAAGTAGTCTCCGTAGAAAAGCGTATACTGGAAGAGAAATCCTTACAGAATATTTCAATATATGTTACATAATTAAATAATTTCTTCACAGACACAAGCTCGCTACTTGATAGGAGAAATAGGCTATTGAGGGAACAAGAAGGTGAATCCGTTAGAATGTACTAAATGATGTATGACGTCACACACATGATGTCATTCAAGGCGCATCTGCCTAACTGCAGCAAAGATGTAGCATGTTCCTCGATTTTTCAATGGTCTAACGGACATATTTTTTGGCAGTGTGATATTATTACCAAAATATCTTCGATTTATATAGAGAATTATTTTATTTTTATTATTATTCCATCTGACTACATATTAGTACCAGGTACTTGTAGTATTGGAATTCGTCAACATCACAATATATACAACTTATATAACACAACCATTATCATTATATACAATATTTACTTACAGTCTTTAATACATTTCATACAATTAACATTGAATTTTCATACATAACACTTTACAAGGTTCATAACACAGAAATTATCGTACAATACAAAATTTTCATCTACGTACTGTCTCACAATGTAATTTAATTTGTTTTCCACACAGTTCAAGGGGGGCACGGTGGCTGAGCGGTTAGCCTGCTCACCTCCCACCAAGGCGAATAGGGTTCAATCTCCGGCCGGGTCACCGGATTTTCGCACGTGGGAATCGTGCCGGACGATGCCACTGGTTGGCCGGTTTTCTCGGGGATCTCCCGTTTCCCCCGCCTTTTCATTTCGGCGCTGCTCCTTACTCACCTCTATCACCCTCTCAAGACCTCGCTGTTAAGAGTCACCTAAATCTCTTCTCTCTCTATCTCTCTCTTTCTCTCATCTCACGCAGTTCAAGATAACAGTTTTTTTTAACCATTACATCCCCCTTCTTGTATTTGGTACAGTTCACTGTTTTACAATTTATCACATTAAAAAAAGTGCACGGTAGACAATAGGCATATATAGTATATTTACAAATCAAAACAATGTGAGGGGAGGACAGTGTATAAGTGATCACTTGGGTGTATTTGTAATACATTACAAGAAAGTGCGTCTCTTCTGGATTGAAGAAGCAGACGACGACATGGGTTAGTCGTACACGAGTGTTGCACGCACTTCCGCCGAGACGGGGATCGGATTGCGGTATGTGTGCCGCGGGTGTCGTGTCGCCCGGATGTGCGGCAGCGCGGCTCAAGAATGCGGCCAGCCGTGTCTGGGATGATAACCGGGCCGTCGCGTGGCGCGGCGGCCCTCCCACCACTTCCGACACCTGCCGCTTTCCGCCAACACATCTACACCAGCCAAGGGGCCTTACCTGGCTTCGTGTCCTCAAAAAAAGTACATCGGGGTCGAGACGTCGTTTTTTCCGCTTCCCAAATTCACAGCAAGGGCACCATGCACCCTAGAAAGTCCGCTTCAGTCAATAGGACACGCCGCACACTCTTCTCGCACACTTGGTAGGTTTTCGATGCTCTAGTATTCGAAGTACTATTTCATTTGTCGGTGTTTTGCACGGCCTCGGAAAACATTTTCTTTCCCAAAGATAAATTAAACTCGCACAGACGGAAATTATATAAATCGATGTGGAATCGACCAAGTGTGTCCGAATCTGCAGATGACCACTTTGTCAGGAATGGAAAAAAAAGGGTTCGTTACACACGAAGGGATCAAGAGCAGGTGGACGAAGGTATGTGATATTGATTTGGACACAATCTAGGACTCTTGACAGCTTTGGGAGTACCTTCTGGTGGCTGCTGGACACAACTAACATCTTGTGGTAATCACCATGCAGTCAATCAGAATGTATTTTGATGATGTCACAGAAACGTATGTGCATAATGACAAGAGATGTTTTCAGAATTTAGTTTAATAAATACAAAAGTAATACCCTCCCTGCCGTAAGAACCATAAAAACAATACCTACTGTAACTTTAAAAATTTGCCGCTGGAATACGAATTCTCACAACTGCAACGAATTTACATTCGCAAGCGGCTGGATTTGGTACTTACTTGACCACATGCAATCACACCTACCATAGTGGCTTGTAGTTTTTGGAACCCCCACCTGCACTTCGTCATTGGCTAATTTACTGCCAATCAGAATACACCAGCCAACCGTACTACCGCTAGTACGTACTATAATATCAAGCCACTCAATAGATGAACGATTCCGTTCTCCTTCTCGTTGGTTGTTAACAGAAGACCGAACATGCAACACTAAAGCGGGTGAATTCAGTGGGGCCGAAGGATACGGGCAAGAGATTGCTATCAGTACATCGAACAAGTAGTAGTCGCTCAATTACAGACAGAGTGGGGTGGGATTCGGCTGATGAAATTCGTGACGTGATTTCATATACAAAATCAAGTGAGAAATATACAGACACTTTATACCTATAAGCAGTACTATGTATTATGGGAGATGTTAGCCTTTGAAAAATTAGATTTTTAAATGTACTTTTTCAAAATACCGGAAACGAAGTGAAATTAAGTCACAATTCTCTGAACGTAGGTTTATGTTATAGGGATCTTCAACCTTAAAGCAAAATAGCATTGATACCTCGTTGATAGCTCATATTGGAAATAAAAGGAGTGGCCACCCTCTTATTTACTCACCGTCATGAACTATGAACTTTTGATGCTGGTTTATTGAGCAATATTACGTAGTTAACAAAAATGGCCCTCCCATTGCAACTACCCAGAACCCACCTTTTTTGTGTAAAAGGCACTCTCATCTTCGGCTTTAGCGATACAGTATCGAGTACGTACATGCGTCTGTGGTATGATCATGATGCTCTGTCCACTGCACATACGGCGGTGGACATTTTTAACGCATAGCGTAAACAGCATTTGCCTTTCATTAATAAGCTTACTGTACTGAAGCTATATTTGCTTCTGATAATAGTATGTGACTCCCTGCAGGAAGTGTTGGTACTGCCTACGCGCCTGGAACTGTATCGATACCACCAGAAGTTTTGTGTGCGTTTTACACGAACACGGTGGGTCCTGAGCAGTTGTAACAAAGGGACTATTTTTGTTAATCGGCCCATACTGCTCAAAAAATCAACATCAGACGTTCATAATTCCTGACGGTAAAAATTTTGCCTGCAAAAAAGGGTGCTCACCCTTGTAATTTGCATTACGAGGGCAGGTATTAATGAGAGGTTGCTCTTTGGTTGAAGATCCAGATAACAAACGAAGAATTGTATTTTAATTTCACTTCATTTCCGATATTTTGCAAAAATTCAGTTTAAAATTTAGATTTCGAAGGGCTGATGTCTCCTTAAATATCTAATTTAAGTAGAAAGTGCTCTGTATGTTTTCCATTTGATTTTGCGTGTGGAATCACCTAAAAAAATTTGTCGGTTGAATCCTGCCCCATTTTGTATACTTAATAAATCTGACGCGTTACGAAATTGTCTGCAAGACTCTCTAAGCCAGGTGAAGATGTAAAACATTTTTGTTAGGTGGACATTACGAAAAAAAGTGTTATATTAAAACTGTGATTTATTGACGTTTTAGTCCAGCAAGTTGATCGCGAAGTGGCTTACGCACAGAACTGAATCTTAACTTAAACTTGAACTAAACCTAGGCTTTAATAACTACTATGGTGTCAACCTGGATTTCGATATTTATTGATTTGCGATTCGTCGAACTATAAAAAAAATAGATTAACAGAATTCGCCTGTGAATAAGTTTGTAATTGCAAATAACAAATACATATATCAAATGTATGGTAATTTGTTGTATGTATTTTTGCTTCATATTTTCTTTTAAATAACGGCATTACTCACAGAGTACACATTTTTAGAAACAGTTTAACAACACGAAGTAATAGGATTTACGTGTAGGTCTTAACATTAGCACCAGACATTAAAGTAACTGGTTTACCAAACATATAAGTTATATCACGCCCTAACTATTTTGCAGATTTTCAAATATACTATTTGGAAAATACAATAGAAGCAATTTTAATAGTGACTGCAAAAACATTGGTATCAGTTTTTCTTTGTACAGAATATATGAAAACATGTTGTATGTCACTAGTTTCAAAAATTTAACAGGTAATAAAGCGTAGTCCGTGTTCGTATCTTTCAACTCATTTGATAATTCGGGATTTAGTAAGTTTTAGTTCGTATTCTGCCAGCAATTACTTGTTTTGCATTCGTAAAACACAGAGTGTGTTGATAACTAAAAAACTGGGAAGTAGAGGGATTATGGGAACTTTGGCACATCGGAACCTGGAACCGGAGCGCCGGAACTGTTCGTGCTTTGTCATTCCGATCGGCCGCAGCCATAATGGATCCAGATGAACTTGATCCTGGTGTCCTTCGACCTTGACCCCAGTGACCTTTGTGCTTGAAACTCAAAAAATTCGAAAAAAATCCAAGAAAATTAAAAAATTATTAGAATATTATTTAAAATTTACGATAAAAAATTAATATTCAAAAGTATAAAAAATTATTATTAAAAGTTATTTTAAAAACTTACCATTCCAGAGGTCCTCTTCAGGTAATTACATTTGAATTTACGTCCTACGTGCATAAGCCATCCAGGTTCGCGTCCGTGAGAAGATCGTGAATGTTGTTCCGCGCTAATAAACATTCTCGCAGTCTCGTGAAGAGCACCGCTTTCGCCACTCTCCTCAGACGACGACAGTGCTGCTCCACGTGGCTGGCAGGGTTACCAGGTCTTGTTAGAGGCAAGTCGCAGAAGTCGCAAGAGGAAATAGCCAAAAATCGCAGAGTGCCTCAGCAAATAACAATATCAGTGTTATAGAAAATGTGAAACAATTACCAAAAATTATAATATATTGTTATGATTAATGAAAATAAATAAAAATATATAAATAATTTGGATCCATACCTTTCTGTAATGCTAAAATGCTAAACTTATTACACTGCAATTTATTGAAATGTATATTATATTTAATTTGCTGCAGTTACTTAATATTAAAATCACAACAATAATTATTCACATTCTTTTGCACTTTAAAGGACTTTCTCAAACTTTTCTGTACTTTTTTTTATATTTGCCGTGCTTTCACGATGGAATTATGATTGCTGCCACACTATTAAGTATAAATGCATGAAAATATAACACATTAAACAAATTTCATAAGAAACATTAAAAAAATATTATTTTATGAAGTCGCTTAAATCTGCGATATTACAAAATGACGTGTCGTAAACTTCGTTGTTAAGTAGCCTAATCTGCGAAAAATCGTCTAAACTGGCAACTCTGGTGGCTGGTAGCGTCGTGCGCAGAAGTAATGACGGCGGCACGCACAAATGTCACGTCGGCGAAGAATGCCTTCCTGCAGGCCTTATCTGGGCAGTGGACGCGAGTTAGCGGTATGCCTCCACTCTGGGCTGGTTCAACGTCCACCGCTCCGGCCGCCCGCCAGTTAATTTAAAACGCTTCCTATTGCGAATACTGTGCACGCACACAGTTATCTCTGGTGGCATCTCAGTGTACCGCAAGGAGTGCTGTATTAGTAGGGACGAGAAAATTTCGCGAATTGACTTGAGGACAAAATCATCTGTGTCACGTTACCAACTGGATCGCAGACCTTCAAGAAAACAGGGACTGAATCCCACGCTAAATACTTGTTACGGCGTGAAAGCAGCTATTCACTTGGACATAAGCCAAAGAACAAACAGCGAGATTCAAGTGTACAGGAGGAGCCTGTGGAGTCTAACCTACAGGTCACAGAACTCGCGAGACTTTCCTGTCCCTATAAATTATGAAGCTGCATATTTCCTGTCAGCTCAACATGACCACGATTCTCGTTGACGGACGTATACTGCAGAAATAGTTTTCGTCCTTAATACCTATAGCGTTATCCTGAACTCCAGGTACAAACTTAGGGAGATGAATCGTTACGGAAAGTGAGGTAGGAAATATAAAACTACCTGTGACTTAACGTGAATATTAAAATTGGGAATTTAAAGTAGCTATTTGCAAAATATCAGAAACTCCGTGAGACGAAACAACGAATTCGTGAATAATGTTAGCCTGATTTCAGTTGCATTGCATTAATACACACGTGGTTATTACGTAACAAAGATCGATAATCACCCACTGGTAACACTGGTTGGTTAAGGCTTCCGCCTACTTGGAGCTTTTCCCCGTGTTTGAAGCTGCAAAGTGCGGGAGCGATAAGGACACTGCCACGTGCATCAAGTGCGCCATCACCGCGAAGCGCAAGGCTTTAAACCGGCGCGGCGTGCAGTATTCTCGTCACACTGCGTGTACCTATGGGACTTTCAGTGGTGACCTTTTAATTTCATTGGTGGAAAGTCTCTAGGAAGATTCAATGCAGAGTCCTTGAGTAGATTTGTACTATCTGACTATTTGAAAAACCCGTTTTTAGCTACAGTGGCTACAATAAGTATTTATCTGAAGCCAGTTGTGATATTAACATAACAACATAGTCAATGCAGCATTAAAATAGAGAACATTATTTCATTTGAACACTGTGCTAGTATCGGTACGTTTCCTTTAAACCCAGAAGAATCAAGTCTGTCACGTTGTTTTCAAGCAGATCAATAATGTTGACAGACATGCGGCGCTCGACGCCAAGGAATTATTGGACTCATAAACACATTGCCGTTAACCCATACTCCATTAGATAAACCTGTCTTCAGCCTTCACTCTGTATGTGCGTACCAGTTAGTATTGTGCTTAGGAACAGTTTCTTTGTATCTAAAAGCAACTATGTGACGCAACTAGAAAGAAAACAACAGATGAAGAATGGAGAATTGTACTGTATTTGTTTAGAAAGGGAAAGTCATTCAAGGACTTAAACGGAACTGTTGGAAAACCTATTACTACTGTCGAAAATATTGTGTACAGGTTCACAAAAACAAAAATACAGCAAAATGCACCTAGAAGTGATCGTCCTTCGATGTCTCTGAGAGACAAGCGCCAAATTGCACGGAAAGTAGCCAGAAACCCTAAACTGAGTGCACCAAAGATAGCAGCCGAAGTGGAAAACGATTGAGAAATATTAGTGTCAGCTCAAACCATAAGAATTGTGAGCACTTTTAATATTTTTAGGTCAGATAAACGAGTTATGATATGGCGGAAGAAGAATTCCAAACTTGAAGAGTAGAATCTGACAGCCAGTGTGAAGCATAGAGAAGGTCCCGTGATGGTTTGGGGTTGTATGAGTGCGAGTTGTGTGGGTGATTTGTTTTTCATTGAAGGCGAAATTGATTACAAGGTGTAAATCAACATTCTCAATACTCATCTTCCCCACTGTGTAAAAAAATATGGGCGCCTATACAGATTATATCTTCATTCAGGTAAACGACCACAAGCTCACAGCCTTGAACACCATACTGTGATTGTTACACAACACCCCACATTGGATCGCGAGACACCACCACAATCTCCCGATATCAACCCCATTTAGAATATATGGCACCAAATAAATTAAAACTGGAAAACATGAGATTTTCAATAAAAATTACCAAAGGAATGTCCTTAGAACTGAGTGGGATAAAATATTGAGAAAAACAACAGAAACATTGGTGAGATCGATACCAAGGAGATTATCGGACATTATCAAGAGGAAAGAAGGACCTACGAAGTATTAAGGAGTGTGAAACTGCCCAAGAACATTCTTTACTTTAGTGGAGAACAATACTTATTTGTGTTCAGAGAGGCATGATTACTGTCATTTGCAATTTAGATTCTGTTAGAAATGAAAAGTTATTCATTTTCGTATATTGTATGACAAACAAATTAATAAATGGTCAATATTATATTTCCTTCCAATTATACTAGCTAACACTTACAATTGTAGTCAGACCAATATTTTCTGTAGCCACTGTATGATGAGGTACTCCGAAATGGTGAAATGTGCGTGACTTTTTGAAAGCACTCAACAGCCCTCGTCTGAAGTGTGTGTNACTGTCATTTGCAATTTAGATTCTGTTAGAAATGAAAAGTTATTCATTTTCGTATATTGTATGACAAACAAATTAATGAATGGTCAATATTATATTTCCTTCCAATTCTACTAGCTAACACTTACAATTGTAGTCAGACCAATATTTTCTGTAGCCACTGTATGATGAGGTACTCCGAAATGGTGAAATGTGCGTGACTTTTTGAAAGCACTCAACAGCCCTCGTCTGAAGTGTGTGTTCTTTTCCTAGATGAGAACATGCGACGCACGTTTAATAGTTTCATGAAAAAAACACACTTTTTGAGCCATAAGAATGAATAATAATTAACACGTAATTTTTATGTCTAGCAGGGTCAATATTATTTTTCACGGGGTTTATTTTGTTTTTGTGGCAAGATTTATTTATTTGTTTTGAAACCGAGTCCATAATAATAATTTGGTTTGCAACAGTATTTTTATTTTGCCGCATATTTATATGTTTTTCTGTTTCTACATTGTGTACGTGTACTTACAACGCCATGTGACTCTTTGCATTTTTGATCAGTACAGGTGAATTTGAATTGTAACCCTCGTGATTGGTCAGCTTTTAAAGAACTTTCTTAAGTTAAGTTTCGGGAGAAGGAAGACGGACATCTTGTTACGCGACGTCAGGCAGCCAGCCTGTGTGGGCTGTGCACTAGGCTTTAAATTGAGGTTTTTCTTAGGTAAGTCCGAGTTCGCACCCCTGAAATTGCAGGCCGTCTAATAGAGACGAAGACGCGAGGTGGTTTGAACTTTAAGTAGGCCTGTATAGTCTCCCTCCGCGTAGATTTCAGAGAGGTTAGATATAACTCGTGAGACGTCCGTTAAGGTACCATTGAACTACATGTTAGCACTGTAAGCCGTGTCCATACATGTAGGGAAGACGTCATCTAGGGCTGCTGCGCATCCGAAGAGATGCCCCCTTGGCATATTTGATCATAGGGAACTTCAAGATCTTCAGAATTCTACGCCTGACTACTAATTTCAGCTAAGAAATTACGAATAAAGTTTTTCAGATCAACACAGTTAATAAACCTTCTAGAACATTTCTCACGCCGTCATGTTGGTTTCCTTACGTATACGACTTTTTCCGACATTTACTACGGCAAACCTGAACTGAATCCTTGCTCTGCCGCTAGCTAATTGCAAACGTCTTATTTAAAGTAATAACTTTTAAAGGGATGTGAAAGATTTTTGGCGTGATTTTTTAACTTTTCAAGTATTCTAATTCTTAGCCATCACGAGGGCACTATTGTTTGAAAGGCTACCCCAAGTAGAAATGTCCAATTATACTGACAATTTTTTCGGAGTCACAAATAATTTGCTAGTTTGTAATGCCATCTGGATGAAGTACTTTTTTTTTTTGTGGAAAAGTCAAGTTATTCTGAGCTTAATTAAACCTCCAGACATGTTTTAAATACAGTAGCCCATTGTTGTCATTTCGTAGCAGTAGCAAGTTTTCTCCTGGTGTTCCTGTTTGTGTATGTGTTTGTCCTGTCCNCCATTGTTGTCATTTCGTAGCAGTAGCAAGTTTTCTCCTGGTGTTCCTGTTTGTGTATGTGTTTGTCCTGTCCACAAGTTTTTTGCTACCAGACTGCTGTGTTGCTGGATGTACAAATGGTACACGTTGCGTCAGATTGGTAAGATAAAGTGTGTGGGTATTCCTATTTGCAGTCTGGACGGGGCCGGGGCCGGGCAAAAGTAACTCGTCAGACTGCCTTCAAGCGTCGCTACAGTGGATTTGATTTCCAGTTTTCACACTGGTTTTGAGTTATCACAGAGTTAAAGGGGCAATAGTTCTGATTTTCAATAAGCACACCAATCTAGTACTTAATTTGGACGATCGTGACTGCGCAGCTAGGGTTGGCACTCTACCAAGAAAATTTGTTACACGTACTACAGCTGTCGCAACATCACCCTCATTTATAGGCAGAGGTATACAGAGTCCCTTTCTCTCTGTATATCGTTATTTTGCATTCCATCGTTGTAACACCTTCTCACACATTGTTGTCTGTTGTGTGTGTTTGCTGTGTGCATTGTTGTGTCGTCACGTGGCGTTACGTTACAATTTCAAACACACTGTAACGCTATTCAAGCACCAGATAGGCGGTAGCCTTAATAACACGTCACTCCCTAATTTCCTAATGACGGGCGATATCACCCGCCAGATTTCAAATCAGACTGACACCATTTTCACGAATTCGTTGTTTCATCGCATTTTCAGTTTCTGACATTTTCCAAGTAACGAATTTTAGTTCCCAAGTTTGAAAGGCGTGTCTCTCCCTAACTAATCATGTTACGCCGTCCATGTTATGTTTGAAATATATATACGTGTTGTGTATATTTAGAAAATGTCCCGGTATGGGCTCCACTGAAATGAATATTATAGTTGTGTTGTGCTTGTGGTATGGGTTTTTACTAGGAAGTAGTTGTTAACGAACCGAGTTGGACTGGAAACAGTAATAGAACTTGTAGTAGAATGACCACATTAACAAGAGATAAGTAATAATCAATATTATCATTATAATAAAAACTATACCACAATTGAGCAAACTACCAACCAATAAAGCAGTTCAATTATTGAGGAGCGTTTAATGATTACGATCGAAATCTTCGTNCAATTGAGCAAACTACCAACCAATAAAGCAGTTCAATTATTGAGGAGCGTTTAATGATTACGATCGAAATCTTCGTGAAGAAACATAATCAATCAATGTTTAGATAAAATACTACTTGCAGCTCAAATTCAAACGCTCAACTTAGATTATAATTATCATTACAGTTGACATTTGGCAGCTCAAGGTAGTCTTTTCACACAAAGGAAAATATTATTCAATGTCCAATAATGAAAAAAAAAAAATCTTATTTAGTTCTTGTCTATTAATCAGTTAATAAATTTTCTTGCCTCGGCTTCTCAGATTTATAAAATATTTNAAATCTTATTTAGTTCTTGTCTATTAATCAGTTAATAAATTTTCTTGCCTCGGCTTCTCAGATTTATAAAATATTTAGGTAGATGTATTAGATCCCTACTTCTGAAGGAAGTGTGGGCAAATTTGATAAAGAAAGCTTTAGAAAAAGTGTTATGCAGAAATCTTGAAGACTAAATTAGAGAAATCATATTACATCGGGCTGCTGCCATCTGCAACTTAATTCAGTCTTTACTTATCTGCACTATAGTTCTTCTGGAGCAAGAAGTTATCGTAGTTCATGATAGCAATGTACACTGAAGAGCCAACAAAATTGGTATAGGCGTGCGTATGCAAATAACAGAGATATGGAACCAATTAGAGTAACGCGATGCGCTCGGCAGAGCCTATATAAGACAACATGCGTCTTGCAAAGTGGCTAGATCGGTTACTTCTGCTACAATGGCAGGTTATCAAGATTTAAGTGAGTTTGAACGTGGTGTTATAGTCGGTNGCTAGATCGGTTACTTCTGCTACAATGGCAGGTTATCAAGATTTAAGTGAGTTTGAACGTGGTGTTATAGTCGGTGTATGAGAGATGGGACATAGCATCTCCGAGGCAGCGATAAAATATGGATTTTCGCGTACGACCATTTCACGAGTGTACCGTGAATATCGGGAATCCGGTAAAACATCAAATCTTCGACATTGCTGCGGCCGGAAAAAGATCGTAAACGAACGGGACAAACGATGACTGACGAGAATCCTTAAACGTGACAGACGTGCAACCCTTTCTCAAATTGGCGCAGATTTCAGTGCCTCCCGCACACCTTCGGACATTAGTCGAGTCCATGCCACGTCGTCTTGCGGCACTTCTGCGTGCTCGCGGGGGCCCTACACGATATTAGGCAGATGTACCAGTTTATTTGGCTCTTCAGTGTAATTACTATCAGACAGGACATGCATCAACTCGAGAGAGCTTGTCTGCAAATTGACTATATGGGCATTGTTCTTTTACGCCCCTCGCACACCGGTGGCATAAAACAATGTCCTGAATAAGTCTTGACTATAGGATCCACAATAAATAAACATTTTTCAACGTATTTTCGATGATCTTCGGGATCCAAGATGCCGACTTAAAAGTTCCAAGAACTATTTACAAGTTATTTGTTAGTTCAGTACTTAATACACACAAGCAGGGGTAGCTCCGCAATTAATTTGACTTACAATAAAAATACTACGAATTTATAACTTAAATCTTCTACATAGGATTTTCTTATAACAATAAAGAATGGGATAAAAAAAAACAGACGCTGCACGGAATTTTTACAGCGATAAGTGCGAGAGAAAATATCCAGGGAAGAATACACGTGAAAACCTTGTAACGAAAATACGAAAAGTAATCAGACAGAAAAGCGTACTGCTTTGGAAAATGAGGTAACAAAAACGTTTGATTCTCGTGTACACATAAACATATTTTATGGAATCGTGTAGCATAGTTATAGAAGTTGAGAGAGGACAAACGATATACATTCAATTTCCTTTGCCAAGCATACGTAGTGTAAGCCCATGCGCAGTCCGGATGGCGCGGCGGGTAGCTGCGCAGTGGGCCGTGGGCGTCGTCTCCGCGGCCGAGGAATGTGGTTGGGCCGAAGGACTTTCCCGCAGCTGAATGCCACGACCGCCTGTGACGTCACGGCCCCGCCCTCCACTCTCGCCGCGGGCCAGGCAACCCTCCGCCTAGCGCCTAGCGCCTCGCTCGCTGCTCGCAGCGCACGATACTGCCACCTGTCGTCCTGCATCATCACTTACTAAGTTTTTCACGGCTGGCGAACAGTTGTCGAACCGCAAATCCAATCCATGCAGTTTTTGCAAGTCCTATTGGCAGAAAAGCATTTCAATGTTGGAACACGGAGATTGGTTGTGCGCAGCCAGCGAGATCGGCCTACCTCGTCTTTAGTCTATGGTTAATTAAACACTTTGGAAATAAGCATTTGAAAAAAAAATCCCTGTGAGGAATCATTTGTCCCCGCAGAGTGGACGCCCCTCTGTAAAGTACCCCACAAATGGAACTTACCGTCTGTACTGATCAGTCCAAACTGAACAGTGCGAGCTGTCGTGTGTTTGTGCAAGGACGGTGGACTGATAAGTCTGAACTGACGAACTGATGGCTTCATGGGATTTCTACCAAACTGAACTGTGGACTGTGAGAACCCACAAGTTGAACTGACGTTTGGGGGAAGTGGGTGTGATGGCCAGTTGAAATTACCAGTCCATCAGTCCGCTGCTTAGTGTCGAGGAGTTTATGTCATTGTGCAACTCACCCGTGTATGTTTTACTTTTTGTCGGTGACCAGTTAACTATTGTGTAACTACTATATAACGTACATATTTTTATTGTGCGGTAGTGATTTCATGTTTTAAATGGCTTCCTGGTCGAAAGATTTTCTTCTGCAATTTATCGACTCATTGAGGGGGGGGGGGAGAGAGAGNTATTAGTGGAATGTGAGAAGTAAACTGTTTCCTGTGAAAATTGTATCATTAAGAAAAATAACAGTATATTCGGTTCTAGTCGATAAGGTCAAAACGGTAGACCTAGCAGCAAACAAATAAACATTTACAAAGAAAATTAACAGAATGAGGAGTGCTTTTCCAAAAAAATACAAAAGAGTGGTACAGTAAAAAAAAAAATGTCTCCGGTTTAGAACACTAGTTGTACTGTAGTTGTGGCACGCACTGTTTCGCCCATACTCTACTCTAAACATCCAACACCATCCTCTTCTTCCCTGTCAGGACTGACGTAAGACTCGTTCACTTCCGACTGATAGTTTGTGGGGAATGTCTCAGTTCAGTATAAGAAAAAACTGATCCGTTCGGATTGATTAGTTAAAACTGATAGCTGGTCTAATCGTATATGGGGAAACCTCAGTTCAATCCAAACTGATCAGTCGGAACTGAGAACTGAACTGATCGCGTGTGGGGCCTTCTGAATACATGCAGACTGACCGTCCTTATAGCGGGGCTGCCCTTCCCCGTATCTCCTTGATGAGTCGGCTTTTGTTGGCCTGGGGTATCCGCCTGACAGGTCTGTATCCCGCACAACTTTGTGTAAAGAGAAGGCCACCTAGCTTGCATCCTTTCAGTGAGCATTCGCATTCGCTTAGCTTGAGTGTTAGTCCCTGGAAGGGGGAGGGGGGAGGGTCTTTCCTAGCTCCCTTCTACCACGGGGTCAGCAGACTGGTTTTCGAGAACGTACGTGGGCCTGCTAGTGAATTTAGAATACAAAGAAAATACGTCATTGAAGATTTATGAAAGTCATCTTTCAGATCTAGCCCGTTTTCTCAGGAAAAATGTATCCTAAGGAGTAATTTTGGCCCTTGGGGGTGACATTGGTCTAAATAATAGAAAGGATTTTCTACTTTTCTAATTATTAAAAATAAACCTTTTGTTTTCTCTCTGTATTATGTGATAACTAAACCACGAAACAAAATAAAGCACGTCTGTTTCTAGCATCTAAATCAGTAAATAGGCTTAACCTAAAAATTTAGGCCAAAGTCACCGCTAAGGGCCAAAGTTTTAAGGTATCGTTTCCGAAGGCAGGCCAACACCAGCTCTTGAAAATTTGCAGTCGGAAGATCAAAACATGTGAAAAGTTTTGCATTGCAAGAGTTACGAAACAAGTAAATGGTTGCGTGATTGTATAAAACTTTTCATTGTTGTTCTATTGGCCGTATATTCTTTTCCGTACGAAATTAATATTTGGACAAAACAAGGTTTCCGTTACTTAAATAAAATATGAATAATTTAAGTGGCATTATATGACGTTGATGGAATATAATTTCAAATTTATTTAAAGTTACTTCGACTTACTATAGATTAAACTACAGGTGGTAAATTTACATTCAAACAATGATTATGAATTTAGGTTACATGTTTACTATATTACCACTTTTCAAATTGTCTACTACAAACAAATCTTTTGTGAGAGAAATTTTATGCTAATTTCGTAATTATACACATTTTGTTATATTTTTTAATTAAGTAACGATGTTTATTCACTTCAGTTAGACTAACCTTACCTTAAACGCATTTCCTAGCCAGGCTAAATGCAAATCGTGACATTTTTTTTCGGACACTTTTCTCAACCTCGCAGTCTTTCGGGAAGCCTTGAATAAATTTTTTAAAGCCTAATACAAAAATTTTTTTTTCGGGCAATTCTCTATTTAGTCAGCACAGATATTTTAACTGTTAGCAGCTTGACAACGCATTTGATTTAACTTGACCCATGATCGCAGTTATTTTGCCTTCCATGTAGTCAAATTATTTGTAGGTCTTTCTGGACTTGTCATATACGTACATGATTTCAGTTTCCCACCCACAAATCGGAATGTTCCTAGCGTTATTGCCAGGGAAGAAACCGAACCTATGAGAACATAATGGCGTGTGTGCATTGGAAGGTAAGTCTACGTAGGTGATAGAGATAACGTCTCCGGCCACAGAATAGGGAAGTACACAATAGTGAAATGGCGTACCGGTTCCTTTGATGTGGGCATATCCATTCTCTTATTCGCTGGCCTTGTATCTAATTGGTTTGCTGGGCTGCCAACTGGCGAGAAGGTTGTCAGGCGCTGATTGGCGTACGAAAATTTTATTGGTTGCAATTCCTGAAGTTACATGTTTATCTGTGACTGAAAGGGTTAACACCTAGACTTGCGTGCAGAATAACGCATTGCCCAATGCAGATTTTTATCCCCATTGTTAATGCATTAACCGCAAGTCGCGTGTTGTGTTGGTTCTTGTTGACTTAACGTACAACGGAAAAAGTAAACGTAAGTGGCTAGCAAAGAAAAGTCTGAACTACTAACATTTTCCAACATTAAATTAATAAATTCTACCGCGTGCGTGCACCATGTCCGCCTTGGATATTAGAGCAATAAAAAAAAAAAAAAAGTTATTTCATGTGAGCCATTTGAGACCTCGTCAGTAACATGCTGGTCTACCCAAAAGGGTGAATCTGAACCTTATAATAATAAAACCAGTGCTTTCATGAGGCACTATTCAGTTAACAACATTATGCCCAATACTGAACAGCCACTATAATGTATCACGCAAGATTCAGACCTCAGTAGCATAGGTTGGGATCTCGGGTAAGGCATAGGCAAGTGCCTTTAAAAGAAAATATTAGGTTAAGACTAGTTTATTATGTAATCAGTTTCTACACCTTTTTCTATACTGTCGAAGGACATATCAGCGGGTTCGTTCATAAGTTACAGTTATTGTTATTGGCACCTACGGACGTGTACGAACATGACGTATGTCTTGAAGCCGCAAACGATTGGCAATGAGATAGCCAAGTTTACCCCTCAACAACACCAAGTTGCGTGGCGTAAGCTGATTGGAATGCCAGATGCGTAAGGAATTCTGCTTTCGAATCCTGGATAAGCTATCGATGTGTAGACCGTTTTAGGTTTAAGAATAGGCTTAGTTATGATACTCTTTTTTCCTTCCAATTAGTCTGTATGCATTAAAAAAATCTGCTTTCAACATAGTTTAAGTTCGCCCGCTCTACATTGATAAAACCACAACACAGCACCACGTGTATCAGATTTCCGTATCACGTGATGTACTGCGCATTGAACTGCAGACTTTTAAATTCCCGGTTCTAAGGCAGCTCCAAGTTGCGTAGCCTTGACACGCAAAATAGAAGACGGAAAGAAATAAATGTAAAGAAAGTCGGATAACGTAACATGAAATACTTGACTGCGGACAACAATCGAGCAAGACTACACATCCTGTGAAAGTCGGGGTTTCTCAAACGCCACTGCCAGAGAACGGAAACTTGCCAACCATAATCCTGCCATAATTGTGGGTATGTCTTCACACTGGAATGAGAAAGCGGTGAAAACCAAACCGTAGAGAATTCCAAACAGTCTACATTTCTGTACACTACACTTCTACACAAGTAGGAAAGCCCTACTTTCTACAGATGCACTCAATGCAATGGCGTGTAAAATTAGGATTCATCTCAGTACACTTTTAAAAATAAATATGAGCTATATTCAGAGAAAGTCAGTCTTAAAACGTACTCGTTGGTGCTGTTAGGACATAAGGAACTTTCATTATACTTTTTCTTTCGAGTTTTATGGAAACGTTATAATAGTTAACGAGTTAATTTTTTTTCTCATTTAATATAAAAAATTAAGATACTCTACAAGATGCATAACACGTTAAGTAAACCACAAGTTTTATTTATATAAATGTGACACTTCATCGTATTTACATAAATAGAACGTGAACACGAAATATAACTGATCGTCGGCCCAACGCATTATACAAATAACTTCCATCAAACATGTAAGTAAGTGGAACGAAAACCTTGTATTCGTGCCAGTCAGTGCATACATTCATAGGGCATTTTAAGTGACTTACGTATGTGTCGTTAAAGACTATTTCCACTCAGTTTTCGTGTTTGAAACATTCTTATCACACAGTGGCGTAGCCAGGATTTTGGTTCGGAGGGGGTCAAGTCTACACAAATTGTAAAAGTTGTTTAAACTCTAAAGGTAAGCGCTACGCTGCTATAAGGAAGCGGTCCCGCCAGGATGAGTCACGGCGCGTGTTGCTTGCTTACAGCTGTGAGTACAGGCCCACTGCCCCATGCTACCGGCCCACCTAACTTAATCATATTTGCACATTATTTCTTGGCGTTTCTGTGTTACTTTCCATTGCATATACTAAGCCCTCTTTGCTCGTAATTTCAGGAGCCGTTGAAATAAATGTATGGTTCCAGGGGAAAAAAATAATATGAGATTTAATTACTTCTGTCCATACACGTGCTACGAATAGTCTCTTTACGGCAAATTACTTGCCTCCGTACGTAATTTTATTTAGCGAAAACAGAATTTCGTTATCTGCAACCGTTCCGGAAATTTTGGGGGAGTCCACGTTAGGCGGACCACCTGTATACAGCTAAGCCAAAATATAGAATAGTAAATATCATCAAATACTGTACCAAAGTAGCTAAAAAAAATCTTACCTCATATCTATGACACACATTCTTGCAGGTTCACGTTACAGTATGGTTNATAGTCTCTTTACGGCAAATTACTTGCCTCCGTACGTAATTTTATTTAGCGAAAACAGAATTTCGTTATCTGCAACTGTTCCGGAAATTTTGGGGGAGTCCACGTTAGGCGGACCACCTGTATACAGCTAAGCCAAAATATAGAATAGTAAATATCATCAAATACTATACCAAAGTAGCTAAAAAAAATCTTACCTCATATCTATGACACACATTCTTGCAGGTTCACGTTACAGTATGGTTNGTACCAAAGTAGCTAAAAAAAATCTTACCTCATATCTATGACACACATTCTTGCAGGTTCACGTTACAGTATGGTTAGAACTTCTGCCACGACACATTCATGTCGCATAGGCGAGTCCATAAGCTAACTTAGGGAGTGAACCGGTTGTTAGGATCTTTACCCCACGCGCACCTTTACCCTACCCTACTCTAATGTTTGTTATTTATTAAAGCAAGGTAATAAACAAAACTTTCGTTTACTTTCGAAGCAACGGTGTGAGCTCTTCCACGGTAATGGACGCGCAAACGTTTAAAAATTGCAATGGAAAATATGAAATTTTACCTAGAATGATTACAGCCATAACGGCAATTGCCGTTCACATCGTCAGTGTACCGGAAATACCTGAAGAGCAACTTACCAGTCTTTGAGAACAACATGGCGGAGCCACACAAACCGTTACTCCCACAAGGTCGCCAACAAAACGTTGGGCAGTCACTCGCCAATCAGCGTCCGGTAAATTACTCGCCATCCGGTAACCCTGCCAATACGGAACCTTTTCTCAGCAGGCAGCACCCAATCAGAAACAAGGTCCGTTCGCAAAATCTCGAGCAGCTAATCAGAGAACGGGTACTCCTCATTGGCGTGTGGTGAACTGTTGCAAGGTAAGTTGGTGCTTGTTCACTCCTGTACATTCTCGGTGTACGCAACATGAACCAATAACCATTGTGAAGCGTAGGGAAACTGAATGTATTTCGACCACTGACAACGAGCACGCAAGGGACATATTATGCACGTCCTATGGCGTCACCTGCCGAACTACGTTTGAGTGGTGGAAGTGTAAACTAGCAAGCAACAGGGTACAGAACAGATCTAACGTCAGCTTACCTTGCAACCAGGGACCGACAAAATAATATCATTTCGGTACAAGTTCAAGTCTGGTCCGAATTGATATTCGTTTGTCCAATTCTATATTTAATTCCACGTGAAAGGAAATAATATTGAACTATTTCTCGAACTATTATTCTTTACTGCCCCATTTTACTCCAGTCCGGTATTTTCAGTCCTACGAATAAAGTTCTCAATCAAGTAAATGAATTGATCATATCAGCAATAAGATGTTTCATATGCATAACCATGCTAAGTTCTCTTTTATTTTAGTTAAAAGGAAAATAAATGTTGTGATGTAATATTCGAATTCGCCTTGAAGATATGGGTTCGGAGACATGTTACTCGATGTACTCGAGTCTTCAAGTTTTAAAAGTTAAATATAAAGAATATAATTTCAGATTAAATGTGTAATTTTCTTTATGCCACCTTCGACATCGCCTCGCTGAGCGTATTATTCTGTGTACATAATTTACATCCGTAATATTTTCACATGTTCCAATAGCCCAGATGACTGAACATCTGCTCCGTGACCCATGTGTCAGTGGTTCACTGCTCCGTCCCTCCAAGAGAGCGGTTTTTGAGTAGTATTTGCATAAATGCGCTCGTAATGGCGAATCTCCCCACCACTATATATATCACTAGCTGACCTTACCTATGATGAGTGAGGAAACAGTGACATCTAGTGGATGAGAAGAGGAACTAACATGGCAGCCAAAAATGGCTGCGCACTCTGGTGGACGATGAGAGAAACAAACATGGCGGATATCACTGGCACACATTGGCAGCTATAAAAGAAGATGAACGACATCAGCACACTCTAGATGCCGTAAACAAAGATGGCGAATCAGACGAGTGCAGCACCATAGTGACAGCTCATGTAATCATAACAGTAGAGTAGAAACAAAATGGCCACTGGAGATTTTAAACAAAATGGCGACAGTAAACAAGATATCGAACGAAAACAAGATGACCGAAAATCCAACGTCAAGGACATTTACGATGGTGGCCATATTACGGCTATCATGATATCATCAAATACTGCAAACAGCACCAAACCAAATTCTCGAGCCCCTTTGCTAAAACTGGCTAAACCCGTCTAATAATTACAGTCATAATATTAAATATTGCCACAAAGAATATGTATTTTCTGTTTAAAGTTATGGGATCTTCGTCTTAATTTAAGATTGGTCCTGAACTTATTAAGACACCTTGTGAATTACAATCAAGAAACCTAGCTTTTAAGTAAAATGAGTTCAATTTTAGTTCTTTTATTAACTACTTCCATATAGAAAATGTATTTTCAGTTCGGAANCTTTTAAGTAAAATGAGTTCAATTTTAGTTCTTTTATTAACTACTTCCATATAGAAAATGTATTTTCAGTTCGGAATGTTAGGAGATCATAGTCTAGTTTCAGTTTGTGCTCGAACGAAAACGACCCCACCTTGTAAATTACAGCCCGGAAAGACGGACTTTCAATGAAATCAGTTCAATTTCCTATTTTATACAAATTAATTTCTCATAAAAAATGTATTTTCAGTTCGGAAAATTTGGAAGTCATTGTCTAGTTTCAGTTCAGACTTGAACCTAAATGATGGCACCTTGCGAATTACAATTCGGAAAGCAGTATTTTCAATAAAATCAGTTCGGAAAATTTGGAGCTCATTGTCTAATTTAAATTCGGACATATTCCGAAATGAAACCACTTTGTGAATTACGTTCCGGAAAGTGGGATTTTCAGTCAGATCAGTTCAATTTTAGTCTTCGCATTTGTTATAACCATACGGAATATTTAATTTCAGTTCAGATTATTGGGGGAACATTGTATAATTTCAATCCGGACTTGAATCGAAATTATATTACTTTATGAATTTCAGTCCTGTGGAGTGCTTTTCGCATATTCCAGTTCAATTCTGTGTCCGGATATAGATGCGGTTCCGATTGCTATTCGAGTCCAAAGGGATCTTAACTGAAATAGTTTTCTCAATTCATTTTCACACGAACGGATACATAATTCTCATATCCAGTTCAATTTCGCTGCCGGTCCCTGCTTGCAACTGTTCACCACACGTCACTGGTACTCCTACACACATCAAAGTAACCGCCACGCCATTTTGTCTCTGTGTTCTTACCTACTCTGTGTCATGGACGTGTTGATTATTTTATATGTAACTTAGGTAGGCATACATTGTCGTTAATAATAATAATAAATAATTACAATAAATTGAAATTTTTTCTCGGAAGTAGAATTTGGCAGCCGATTTCTCTGGTATATTTATGAAAGATTAATGGTCGTACCATTTAAAGAAACTCCAGAGGAAACTGTGGGGCTTCCAGCAAGGTTACCCCGAAAGGGCGGTGAACCTTCCAAGGATGAAGAGCCACGGGGAAGAGTGGCGCACCTGCTCCTCTATACGTTCGCCTACGGGGCGTTCCGACACAAGTGTATTATACTCGGCAATCAAACTCGCGTTAGGAGCCTGTCGAGGGTCGGCTCTGCAACAGGCCAGAAGAGTGGCAGGTGGCGCTCTAGAGGCCTTACACTCTAACTTTCTGGCGTCGTTAAATACAGGGGGGAAATTGTATTCTGAAAAGATTCACATCACTTCAGCCGTGTCTTCACCGCGGCCGGTGGATGTCTTCAAGCCTGTTTCACACGTGCAGGCCTCACATACTAAAGATGAGGCAGATCGCTTATTCGTCTTCTGCGCATGTACCCAACATTCACTTACCTCAAAGATACACAACTGTCAAAGTCACATGGTCAACAGTGATGAACGTGTTTGTTTAAATATTAATTTTTGAATGACAAGCACTATTGTATGAATAAAATACTTTTATCAATTTGAAATTAATCAAAATGTATTACAAATTGCTTAGAGGACGTATACATATACCTCAAAGCATTTGTTTACAAATCTGCCTTCTAACCTAAAATCTAAACCATCCGTTTTCGCTAGACGTGTTGGCAGAAAAGGAGTTCAATGCTGGGACACGGAGATTGGTTGTGCGCAGCCAGCGAGATCAGTCCACCTCATCTTTAGTCTACGGTAGGCCTAGAGGCGGATCCATTGCGTCGACTTGGTGTGTAGTTGTGAAGGATTAGGGGGGGGGNAAGGGTTGAGCTCTCTCTTCTCAAGGCTGGAGCTTAGACTGGATAAAATGAAGTATGTCTTGAAACGTATAACATTTTAAATAATGTAAATCAGTATATAAAACTAAGTAGTAGGAAATTTTAAAACTTTCGTAGTTACAGACTATCCACGGTAAAGTGAGCACTTTTGAAAGCCCTCTCATTTTGAATAATAGTTAATAAATATGATTTTCCAGCCTTAGACGTTAACTTCCGAGTGCGGTGGAATATAAACACTGTGTTTATTACTTACAAGTGCCGAACACAAGCACAGAGCATACTAAAAAAATTACCGAGTTCGATTCCCAGATTTTTGCATGTGGGAATCGTGTGCTGGACAATGCCGCTGGTCGGCGGGGTTTCTCGGGGATCCTCCGTTCTCCCCGCTCTTATATTCCGGCTCTGCTTCATACGGCGGGTGGGGTGGGCCCGGTGGGCTGCAATGTCACCACCGCCGTCTCTAGCCCGTACTACCAGTGCTAACTAAAACTATCGGTTCGCTGGGGGATTTTCCTTTCATACGACACGCATACAAACATACTCTATAATGTTATGGTATACGCCTCTATTTTTTTTTAACAGTAACCTTTAAATTCACCATTTTAGGCGCCCATTTTTCTGGTGCGCGAAACGTTTTGCATCGTGTTTGAAGTACACATTTTTAAAGCAAGCCATTTATTGTACGTATTCGCAATCTGTTCCCGTGCGAAAATGAATCACATTTTACAATAGTTACAATTTTCAAAACATCTTTCACGTTATCAACACTAATTTAAAAGCTTTCAGCATGGCTAAAAACAACATTTTCAAACTGTTTTAAGTTAAATTGTTTTACTTGAATACCTGCGAAACAACCAGTGACCTGCAAACAATTTTGATGGCACAAATTTAGGGCGAAAACATTTAAGATCAGGAATGCATAACTTTAAAATACTCTGAAAGGAGATATTCTTACCGTTTACCTCAAACAGTGGATGCTGTTGTTCGGCGATAATTTATTCATTTTCGGGAGTTACGATTCGGAAGAGGAAAATTCGTCGTCAGATGAATCACTCGAGCCACTGGAGTCATGGCCTAGGCATATCACAAAACTTTCTATTGCGTCTTCAACACGATAGTCCTTTTGCCAGTAGTCTTGCTTTTATATTTTGGACATGCGAACAGTATCCTTGCCAGTCTTCTTCAGCGACGGAAGATATTGCTTCCGTCGTGATTTCCATTAGCTTTGTTCACGAAAAGTTAGCAGTAAAGTTCTTTTCCCGCACTAGTCTCTTTGTTTTAGACCACATTAGTTCAATGGGATTAAGTTTTCACATAGCTATAAGGAGGAAGTCTAAGAACATCGTGTCCGTGCAGTTTTAAAAGTTGGTTAATGCGAAATACTTTTTCAGGCTTCCTGTTCTGCGCAATGAAGTCGAAAAGCTCTGTTTTTCGCATGTCATGAGAAATGGGAATGTTGTTATTGATCAATCATGACTCCATTTCCTTTTTCACTGTATACTTCGATGGGGGTTTGTTTTCTTGCACTGAGTGTAAGGCGCATTGTCCATAATAACAACAGACTTTTCCGGTAGGTTTGGCAATAATAACTGATTATGCATCCACTTTTCGAAGTTCGCAGAATTCACCTGTCCATGGTAGTCCCCCGTAGCTCTGCCTGCTGGAAAAATTAGCAGTGCATTTTCAATGAATCCAGTTTTAGCACCTGCATGAACAACAATTAAACGGTTCGAAGAACTGCTGTTGGTTAACACACCACGTTCAGTATCACTTTACCTACATTTGTTAAATGTGATGTTGCTATCGACCCAGGTTTCATCAATGTAAATTATGGGGCGCCCCTCCATTCTGTACTGGAGAATTGATTTTAAGTATTTACAACGCCAGTGGACAATGTGCGGTCTTTCCACTAATATTTTCCGAGAACTGTTATACCGTTTCCATTTTAACCCCATTTTTTTCAGCATCCGCGTATAAACATCCTATGGAAAATCAATTTTTTTTTCTCAAAGCAAGGAGAAGCTTAGGACATGCTGGTACTTGTTTTTGTACTAAGTAAAAATCATGAATTACGTCTCTGATTACTCTCCTATCAAATGAGTCACAGTGCACATTTCTTTCATGTGGACGCGTTTGGTGTTTGCCTGGTGTTGACAGCGAACTGGTACAGGCATCGGTACCTTCTTTGCGAATTCTGGGAACACCTCTCATAGAAATTCTTGTGTATTCTGAAGCACGTAGATCGGATTGAGATAGTAAATGCTTTATTTGACCTTCAGTAGCTTCTTCTTCACATTTATTTGCCACATGTCGGATCACCTCCCTCGCTTCGCTGTGTATATTTTTCCCTTTCTTCCTAGACTGCGCCATAATATACCGTCCTGATACGCAAGCAACCGACACTAACTCGCGACGGACTTCCAGAGAGCTGTTTCTTTTGGTATGACTAGTAGCGAGGGTGACCCGTTACTGATACAGCGGGCTATAAACGACGGAGGTTATAATAGCAAGGGAGGGTTTGCGGCCCCTACCATCACCGCACCACGCAATCTTGCCTTTTTTTTTCTAGCCTACTGTAAAACTAAGTGTTACTATGAGCCCGTGGTAGGGACCTTCTCCTCAGCTCCCTACTTATACTGAGGGTAAAACCATAGTTTCTTAAGGCGCGTTGGCAATACGCCTGCTCCGAATAGCCGGGCAGCACGGCCTGCTGTCTGCCGTTGATTCTCCCCTCAACAAAGAGAGTTTACGCATGTGTCAGGCGCGCTCACGCAACTTTGTGCTGGACAGGAGAGAGTGTTGGCTATTGTCTATTGTCCTTGTGAGCACAACCACCGTTACTGAATAGCGCCGCCTCGCATTGCAGCCAATGACGCCGGCCCGAGGAATGTTCTGGCACACTGACAGCGTGCCAGCTTAGTTTTTAACACTTTTCCAGACCGTCTTCACTGAAGCAGTCACTTTTCTTATATTCTTCCTCTTGCTCCCTAGGTTCCTAGCCTGCCTATCAAGATTGTATTTTATGTGGTCTCCCCATGTTTATTTTTTCGGGAAACTATCCCGTAAGATTTTTTATAAACACGTAACTTTAATCGTTGCAATGAACAAATTTTGTGTCTGGAACTGTGCGAGTTCAGTATATCTCTCTGTCATATGTCGGGACCAATAAAAATGTGTTTGTGGGTGATGCTGTTGGTAGTTACTGTTTACAAGACTACAGACTATAACCTCGACAACGAATGCTGTCTCCTTCCATGTGAGGGACGTTCCTTTATTGGACGCCATTTTCTCTTGTGTGCAGTGTAGAGTAGACAAGCAAATCCGCGTCCTGTGCATCGTCCCATACATACGACACTCTGACTGGAAAGGTTAACCAGGATCTACTTCCTACATGCGAAACGCGTGTTCCTTGCCTTTCCCTATTCTCATCTTCTTCCATTCTTCAATCGACTATGTATCACTTGCATCTTTGCCTCACATGGTTATTACTATGTTGTCTAGTATTGAAATATCAACGATTTTTCTGAATGTCTTTATTTCTGTTAGCATTTGGTTTGCTCTTTCTTTTTCAGGTCTTGTCTCTACAGCATACATGGTTATAGGCCTCACAACATTCTTGTATACTCTTAACTTTTGAATCCGCCCGAGGAACTTGTTCTTGTATATCGTAGTACTAAAATAGCCTGAAGTTGTGTTTTCTTTGCTAACTTAAAGTTCGACTTCCGCATGTAAAAAACTGTACTGAAAGTACATTTCTCCTAATGTCTCTTGTTTATTCCTTCTAATGATTTTACTAATCCTCCCGGTTTGTTATGATTGAGATTATTATTAGTTTCACATTTTGCCGCTAATCTTCGAACAAATGGGGCATTTTTTGTAAATCATTTTCGCGCTCTTTCACGTATAAAAATATCATATCAAATTATTAATTTATTTAGTTATCATGCTATTAGATTTCTTGGTTTTTATTTATTTACGTATCTTATCCATCACATCATTAAATAGGAAAGTGCTCAGATAATCTCGCTGCCCGACACCTTTCCTGACTGGTAATGCACCTGACATTTCCCCATTCATCCTGATATTTGAAAAGTTTTCTAAGTATATGTCTTAAAATCTAATCGGTCTGCCCGTCAGGGACATCTTTCAGAAATTAGTCTATAGAAACATTCTCAGTAGCAAAGTGTTGAATGCCATTCCAAGGGCAATAAAATATAGGAATTCAGGTTTGTTGTTGTAATACGATTTTTTTTCTGAAACGTGCCAGATTGTAAAAATCGCGTTAGTGCACGATCGTCCCGTTCTGAAACCTTATTGTTCGTGACTTAAAGTGATGAGATTCGTTAGTTTATCGTAGATTATTTTAATGGTTATGTGCCGAAATTATTTATCCCTCTTTAGTTTCGTTTAATTATGCCTCCTTTATGTAATATTGGGATTAGGATACTTGTTCTTCATTATCTGGGTAACCTCGATATGGAGAAGATTTGTTTAATTAATTTCGCCACTTTCTTGTGTAGATATTCCTTTCTATAGTCAAAACACTTAGTTTATTTCATTAAGTCTCAGACGTCTTTTTTTTAACTAATTGATTATATTTATAAGCTTTTATTCTTGGGTTGTAAAATAATTTCGTATATTTCTTCTAGTGCCGTAAACTCTCCCTTGTTGGACATAAATAGGGTAGTTAAGTATTTTACCTAGTTCCATTCTCAATTTTTGTAAAGTTACTATAATTTGAATCTTCTTCTGTTGAGTACGAATATTCTTCTTTCTTGTACTTCATAAAATAACTACTCAGACAAAATACACGTATCTAGTTGTTCGGAACATACCATAGCCAGTCAAGAGTCCCGTCCCCTTTTTTATTTCAGTATACAACCACAGAAAACAAGAGCATCTGTAGGCCCAACCTTTAGTTTTGTTTCATGCCAAACACACTTTGTACATAGTCACCCGATTGTGGTATGTTTTAATTTAAACACAAATGTATCAGTATTGTGTAATTAGTGACTGTCATACTTAACCTGTGTACAGTAATATACTATTTAAATAGGCGAGCACTAACTTTGTGGTTCGAAGGCAACTGCTTCAGTGACCTCGATCACGGTAGTCGTCGGTGATAATGTTTATCCCAAAGAGCCATATATTATTTATTATACATTTGCCAAAACTGCTTACGGCGTACTTTTTTTTTTGTATGGAAGTGAAGAATCAAAGGTGCAAGTAGAAGGTCAAGGATAAAGATGGAGTCCAAATCAGTAAACCCACCTGCACGAAGTGACTATCTCTCTGGGCTACGTACAACCTGGTGCTGGCGAAACAGGAATCGTGGAATTGAAAGTTGCTTGCAACCCCGCCTTTTTCTTGTAATACTTTTACATTTCCCCGCACTCCAGGCGGTGTTTCACGGGTACGCATTATCACGGCAGAGTGTTGCTGCGTCACTCGTGATTTTAAAAGTTTTGTTAACTTAATCTCTTAAATGTGCGCCTTGCATATCACTGGCGAGAATATCCAAATTAAACGAAACTATACGCTGTTCACGGTAAAGTGAGAACTTCTGAGGCCCTAGTTACTTTTTCCTTTCAGCCATTTTTTAAATCCTTTAACCACCTTTTTAAATAAATATTGCAATTTAAGCAATAAAATCAGTGTATATATTCCACCGCATTCATGAGTTAACGCCTAAGGCTAACATAAAATGTATTTTTTTGACTATTATTCCAAATGACAGGGCTTTCAAAAGTGCTCACTTTATCGCAAATAGCCTATACCAAGAGAACAGGTGGACCAAAATACTTCATGAGGGACCCTCCCGCGGGTTTAAAATTTCCCCGTGTAGAATTATGATTAGTGTGAACCATCAAGCGTCACGTCTGACAGTCTAAAATTGAGCGCCATAGTTGCGTGTTAAATCTTACTGAAAATAAACTTATCTGTTACAAACTCATCCGTCACGCAACTTTCAAACCCGTTATCGCCAACAGAACCATGGGAGGCGTCCAAACGCGCTAATTATGTCCATCCTGTACACGTCCAACATGTATATTCGGGATTTCATATATTTGTTCCCAACAAACTATTCTAGAGTCGTTTCATCACTCTTTTGGGGGTTTCCGTCTTCATTCCAGGTAAATGCCCACTTAGTTCTTAAATATAAAGATTCCCATGAGTTTAGATATCTGTGTTACCTGCGTACAGGAGAAATACAATTATTATTGTTGTTGTAAGTTTGTAGCTAGTCAAGCAACAAAGTTGTATTTGAACGGTAACTAGCAGGTGGTGTGTTATATTCCTATATCTGGTGTAAAGGGCCAAGAATTTCTCTTATTTAAACTCAATTTAGCTCTTTACCTGATAACCCTCTCCTTATTAAATTGGGAGGTTAATAAGCCTAATTAAAAATAATGCTAAGAAAAACCTTTCACTGAAAAATTAGCAAATTAAATTTTTCTCAGTACTTGAAATTACTAAAATTAATTGACAACGTATTAGTTTAAAAATGTTTGCTTGCCTTTATTAATTCTCCAAAAAAAAGTAGCGTCCCCATAATACGAGTGTTTTGACATTTTTTGCATATATTTAAACTGTATCGTAGTCGTGCTTTCTTACTGTGTATTAACAAGAATCTACACCAAAGTTCTTTTTTTTTTTTGTAATAATAATATGCTAGTAAGTCTTAACGTCCCTTGCGTAGTATTTTGACAGGCACACACGCTACGTTACAGAAAAATTGCACCCCCCCCCTCGAAGACAATCAATTCTACGATTTATGGGTTATAAGAAAGATAATTATTACCATCGCCCAGTAGGGCCTACAGGTGTGGATTTACTTTTGTCAAACGCTAAAGAAAGAAGGGGGCGACTTGAACTGCAGTGTGTTGTATTTTAATGCGTAAAAATACAATAAGGGCCATAATATTGCAAAATGTTGACTCAGAATTCACTTTTCTTGTCATACTATGGTGAGGAAGGGGGAAGGGGGCATTTAAACAGTGACTTTTCTGGGAAAGATGTTAGTACTGAGATTACAATGTTTTGATTCTGAACGTTAGAGTAATATATACGCAAGAGTAGATACGTACGCGGCATGCGCTATTTACATTCTGTTCACCCAAGTGACATTTTCAGTTTATTACTAGATACCATATACAAACGTATAATCACCTAGGTGACCAAATACTGGTTTGTACGGCGATGATACTGCACTCTTGCTACCATTAAAAGAAACATGTTGAAAATTGTACCAGTTATGTTGAATGTGCCTTCGTGTAACTCTTAATTGGAACTCGTTTTCGAAATTGGTTATTCGTTGTTTCATTCACCTGTGCCCAACTCGCACGCTTTCCGAAATAAGCGTCTGCCAGCGATAATATTTTCACTTATCGGAAGTGCTGATGAGAACTCTGCTCTTATGCTCTTAAATGCTTTGTTCTTTTAATACGTTTTTCGTACCAGTCCCTGTCGATACAACTTAAAAAAAAATTATTTTTTTTGCGGATTGCGACTGTTTAGCATAGAACTGGAACACGTAGTGTATCTAAGCCACAAAATGGTCCAGCAGAAACTTAGGACACGGCCGAATCACATGTAACGGCAACGATGCCACGAGAGTAGATACAGAAGTAAAATGGCGGAGTTCTCTGTACAAGCAGCTGTTTCGCCTCTGTATTCTCAAGTACTCTGTGACGAATCTTCACGAGCCCAGGGTGAGCAAACATTTCCGAGGATCGAAAATATTAACGCAACCTAGACGCTCGTTTCACAACCCACATGCGAAAGCCGGACGTTCCCGAGGTGTATTTCAGTCGACTACGCGCACTTTTCTCCATTACGTGCACTTCCAGAGAGAAACACGATGACGTAACGTACTATGACTGGCCCTATTTCAACTGCTTACGTACGCAAACGCTTGGAAAAATGTACGCATTTGAGCATACTCTCTGCATGTGATAGAATTATCTTGCGATGTTGATATTACATAAATTGTTTATTTTATGTAAAATGGCCGTCTGAATAAAGTATGACAAAGTGAAAAAAATACTTTTTAAAAACGGATAGAAGGAGATAGAGGAATGTAGAGTTCATTTCTTTATATATAAATTGGAACGGAATGGAGAAGTTTGGGCGGCTTTTAACAACGAGGGTGAAGCGAGGTTAGTGTGGAGCAGCGCAGTAATGCAAGGGCGCGGGAAATGGGAGATCTCCGAGAAAACCCGCCGGCCAGCGGCATCGTGCGGCACGATTCCCGCGTGCGAAAATCCAGGTGCGACCCCGCTAGGAATCAAATCCGGTTCGCCTTGGTGGGAGGTGATCGCTGTAGCCGTTGCGCCATGACGTTCCCTTCAAAATCGACGTAATTAGTACGCCACGCTACAGCTGGAAATAATTCATGTCACTAGAGTGGAATGCAGAAAATGTCGGAATTCGTTATGTAGCTCGCCGTATTTCGATGTTAACTTTTGTGACAATATTTAAAGTCAAAATAGCTAGAAGGTGGATGTAAACCAAGAGTAAGATTCCAAAGAAATCGCATGCCAACCGTGGGCTCAAGAAACACGTTAACGGAAATCATACTCTGTGTTAAAATAACTTTTTGAAATTTATGGCAATTAAGATTTTAAGTTAATATTCACATATTTAGACTATGTGAAAAAAAGAACACGAATGTTATTTTGCAAATGATGATGTATTTTTGTCACATTGTCATTTATATGTTACGAAAACATACACATCCTCAAAATATAGAAAAAAAATTTTGCCTCTTGAATGATTTAATATTTTGTGGCTCAACCACTTGGCAATGACATTTGTGCTCATAAATTGTGAGGCATGCCAGGGTTTGAACGAGAGTAAT
>NQII01009328.1:23460-47055 GCA_002778355.1 Clitarchus hookeri | reverse complement strand
AACCCATAGAGCCGGATCGGAGGGGAAAGTGGGCGCTAGCAGGAGTGGAATGACCAAAAAAAAAATTTGGCCATGTTGTCAGGCTGTTGTATTCTCGTTAATCAGAGTCGGCCAGAATGGTAACTGTTAACAAGTGACTGTCTGGGTCATCAATCAAGCAGTACAATGCGAGTATGAGGGTGAGAAGTAGTGGAAAGGGGGGTGTTGGATGGTACGAGCTGTGGTCGTTTGCACCCCCAAACTGGGTCCCGCGTCATTGGGGGTGATTATCGGACGCAGGCTCTTCAATCACAATCGTCACCGATATCTAGCCAGGATTTTACGAATTAGGGGTGTCTTTATGCTGCCTGATTTCAAACTGCCACCCCTTATTAAGGGAAACGGTATATATACTGGTGAACAAAAAAACTATCACGTGGCCAATTCATTTTACGTACTTAAAACTCAAATCACCCAGTAGGTACTGAATCCACCTCAACACTGTTAGGGATGTCTTAAGAACAAACTTGTATAGCAACAAATTAGTTATGTCAAATGTGTTAGACTTCGCGACATTTCAAACAAATAAAAATATATTCCTTAATTTTTTAATAAATGCAGTTCAAAATCACAAAGGTTTGAGCACAAAACAGAAAAAAATAACACGTTTAAAAAAAGTGTCACTAGTTACGGCAAATTCACATGTAGTATATTTATTTTTGCATTTTAATAAATTTTAATATACTAAGTATTTTGTATTAAACATTTGGTTGAAAGCTTCATCCAATTTTTGTTCTATATATTTCATTAACCCCATTCTAAACCGAACAAAATGAACACATTTCAGCTTTCCTTGTAAAATTTTTGTAAAAGTTTTGGTTAATTCCTATGAAATCATGGACTTCTCGAAAAAATTATGAAATGTATTAAACACTACATTTGTAATCTACAGCTCAACATTATCGTGACAGTCAGAAATTTGTTCCTTAAATTACTATTATTTAAAATGTTATTTATATTTTAACAGCAAGTATTGTGTAATTAGGTTCAATGCTTTTGTGTGCAATTTTTGTTCAGTTTCANAAAAAAAAAAAAAAAAAAAAAAAAAAAAAAAAGGGAGAATGTATTTCATAATTTTTTCCAGCAAATGCACACTACGTATTTCTTACACCTAACGTACAGCTTGATTTCAATAAATGCACGTGTGTGTTTCAGGGTGTCTTGCGGTAAATAGTATGGTTGGCGCAAAGGTATGCAGAGATTGGATCAGTACTCACGTCCTCTAATGAAAAATACATTCCAATTCTCTTGGTCTTTAAACCATGCCGTATAGGTCTGTGTCGTTTTATGGTGACAAAGAAATGTCAATAAATAACGCAAGTGTTCCTAACCCCTATATACGTCTATAGTTTTATTGGTTTTGTTTATTTTGTTTATGATGTGGTCGTTTGAATGTAATTCTGAATAAAACACAATGTGGATAATTATTACGTATCAAAAGTTTGAAAGTCTCGGCATCATTCAGTGAAAAACGTCTGAGGTGCGTCGTGCAAAGAATGAGATGATTTTTCACTTAATATAAAACGTAATTAGAAAATATTAATTAAAATTATGCCTTCGTAGATTTATCACCAATCACTTAAAAAATGCGAGAGATAATACAACATTAAATATGCCAGTACAGCGCAGTATCGAATACTGCACGTACTTGGATTCTGATGACGCCGTAATTTTCAAAATATACGTGTTGTGCGAATCTTCTAAAATAAATATATATTATCATGGCCCTACCATATCATTCGCAGATCTCATCTCACCAAATTAGCTATGAAACATTGTACTCCACACTTTACACGCGTGCTCCGTTTTGAATATTGGACTAAAGTGATTAGTTTCAAAATTCACTAATTATTTAAATCCTCAGAATATAAAAATAAAAAATTTTAAGATAATTAAAAATAAATAAATTGCTGTTTTACTTACGAAATCTTCAATTTGGGAGTATTTTAATTTTGTTTTTAATTTGCTGGATGTTTGCTGGCGAAAGTCATCGGACAAAAAAATATGTTTTACAAAGTAAAAAGTTATTTTGATGATGCATACACCGTTAGATTGCGTGAGGTCATCAGGCATATCAACACACCAACGAGCTTGGGGCGATAAGCTCTCGGGATTGCGATGCTCCGGGTCCAAGCATTGTTGTTCTCGATCTACGTTCTGCATATTGCGTGAAAATACTGCAAAAAAATACTCAACATTTTTTTCGTTTTTCCCTGGCTGTTGAAAACAACCATAATTCCTCGTATGAGCAAGGCAACACAGTTGATAATATTACAACAATCCACTATTCGCTTGGGTGATTCTTATGAAAGGCGAATATGTAACGTCTAATAGTGTAGAGCAAAGCATAACCGTTCAACCTGTCTACGTGTTAAGTGTAATAGACAATATTATTTGATGTGTATTTCCGAATATTCGCACAGCACTTACATTTTTAATACCACATATGACGTAAAAAAATTAAATTACGTAAAATTTGTGCATGTAGGAATAGTTTATAGCGTTTGTTCAATATAGCTTTGTCTATTTAAACAATTGAGAGTGTTACTTCACAAATTTGTCTCAAGAAGCACTGCGCAAAATAACATCTAAGTATTTAAATAATAATCCAATTTAATTAAATTCATAACGTAATTTATAACTTTACTATCCTCCATTGTATTCGAAAACTACTTTGCCTCTAGCTAGGAAAGAAATTGGGAAATCGAACGAAAATGACGTGCATGCATGACGTGAAACAGTTTGGCAAGTGACATAAACAATACTAAAATTGAGGATAAGATGGATTAAAGTAATACCATGGTGTTTACCATAAAAACTGTGCACAGTATTAATTAAATAATTTCAACGATGCCTCTGCGGGTCGAAACCTTTAATTACTTAGCTGAAAATATTATTTCGTAGAAAAGACTTGCATAAATCATGTAGGTTGGGCTAGCTAGTACATTTCGTTTACCCTAAAAATGAATAGCCTAATTCCGTTTGCCCTACTGCGTTTATCCTAAATTTATTTAGCCTTAATTATTTTCGCCTAATTTCGTTTGGCCTAACTCAAACCAAACGAAATTAGGATAAACACAACACCATCCTCACTAGTCATCCTCCTTAATGCCAGTGACGTCTGCAGCATCTTCCTTTATCAAACTCTCTGGCTTCTGGTGCACCATTCAGTATACCCTATTGAACACTACGCGGTAGTTCCAACACGAATTTAAACAAAATAATCACGTAGGAAGCTCGTACAGACTTACTTCTTATACCAAAGCCGATGAACGTCTTCGCACCCATTCGGGTAGTCAGTATGAATATCACATACTCGGAGTAAAATTAATATAATCAAATCAAATGCCTACCAGGCCGGAACTCACTGGGTCGGCGTCCTGCCTGGAGGAAACAAGATGGCTAAAATTCTTTTCAACTTACATACAGTATTTAAAGCATCACATTCATACCAAGTGCCAATTACGAGAGGGCTGCAATACTTAATACACATCACGTCATGGGTTACCATGACAACCAAAATAGCACAATGTTCGTAGCTCGTGATCTCTGTCCGTAAACTTCTTTGTAACTATTCAGAAAGATCTCCAAAAATTATAGTTACAATTCAACATACAATTCTTTAGCGTACACCTAAAATGAAATAATTAAACAACAGTTATAAAAACGGTAACTGCCGTATATTAACAAACAATAAGCAATTAATTAATATTGCGCTTGTCAAAACATTGTAAATTATTCTTATCAGCAGCAGAACACAAAATTAGCTTTATGTTAACGCTTTACAAAGATAATGGCCATAATTTAAAATATTAATTGCATAACACGAAGGGTTGAGTATAGGGGAACGGCAGGTATATTATGCTTTATATTTTATGAAATATCTTCATTTTTAAAGGTTAAGGTACTCAAAAATATTAAGTTCAAAGTCATGGAAGATACAAGAGACGTATATAAGAATATCGAAGTACTAATACTAAATCAATTCAATATGACGGCCATAAAACCGGAATGACAGAACAAGTTGGCTGAATCATTTCTCAAGGACTGTCCAAGCACAGCATTAACCTGAGAAATAAGAATTTGGTGGGGTTAAAAACTATAGAAGCTGGGTGAAGTTACTAGGTATTCATTTTGCACACTAACTTAAAAAATATCTGCGTAAAAAAGTTAATTATGTATAGACATAGAAAGGTGTTTAAAATTATTATATATGTGCATGTATATATCCGAATATTCAACACTTCAATATTTAGTCCTTTCTCTAACATATTTTGGCATTTGTTTTGAGGTATCTAAAGGATTTGTCTTTCAGTACCAACTAGCAGGCTACTAAATTTTTGGCACATTAAATACATTAAATTTGAACTGGAGTTGCCCTGTTACATGATAGTGGTGATTATGACCAAAAATTTTTCTTACCAAGAAGATCAACGAAATTATGTTATTTGTCCAAATTACATATTTCTCAGTCCTTGCAAATAAAATAACTTTTGCCAGAAAAATAAAAAAAACATGGGTGCGTGTACTTATGTACGCGCGTTAGAAGTTATACTTCTTTGGCGTGACTAAAATAAAATTTTTATTACGTATGCAAATAATTAATGTAAGAAGAAAACGATAAAATGATCGAAGAAAGATATTAAATGCTATTAATAATGGTTTGATTACAAAACATTATTAAATGAAAATAACCTCAAATACTTCGAAACAATTTAAACATTTTATTATAAAATTTTTGTCACTAGAAATTTTTTTACGGCACAATGTAAGTAAAACGAATTAATAATTTATATATATATGTATTCAAAATGAATTACTAACATAAATGAAATGTTTTTTCAATTTGCTTATTACATGAACTGACTTACTATCGGTTTTAAATATAGCCAAGTGCTATATTGTGTACCTTGCGTTTGTATACAGGATGATTCTAAAATTATGGGACAAATATTGAGGGGTGATAGAGCTCACTAAACCAAACAATTATTGGCGGGAGTGACGCGTTGAGGCAAAAATCACAAAAATAACACATGAAATGCAACATATTGTTTATTTACAACGTCGCCGCTAAATGCATTTTTACAGCAATGTTTATAATAATTGCTCAAAATTGCTACCACCGACAGTAATGCAAGCTTGGTAGCGTCGGTGGAGTGATTGGCGAACAGATTCAAATACGCCGGGTATTTCACGCATGCCACCATTGTCAGCCAATCACGCCATACGTGGAGGTCGCCAAGCATGCCTGACTGTTGGTGGATGCATTTCCAGCAACTGTTTTAACCTTTTCTGTACGGAATCACTCGTTAAGTATGCTGCTTATGAACATTTTATGTTTCCGTTACTGTGTTATTTTTTTGTGTTTGTGCCTTAACGCGTCACTTCCGCCCATACACTCCTGTACAATAATTGTTTGTTTTAGTGAGCTCTACCACCCCTCAATGTTTGTCCCATGATTTTAGAATCATCCTGTGTAGCTAGACGATACGCGCATGTACGTTGGGTCATACCCCTACCACGTTCACTGTCAAATTTCGTTACACTGTGCGAGCGCAACTTCCGTTGCACACTAAACTTTTAGCCTTAACGCGCCAAAAGAAGTAAAACTTCAAAAATGTACGCGAGTACCGAAAACTACAAAGTTCGCAGGCTTTATTACATCTTGTTTAATTTTTTTTTCACCGTGATTAAAGTAGTTGTGTTAAAATTTTTCTGAATTCAAAATTACTATTTTAACAAAAAATGAGAAGAGTGCTTCTTATTTCTGTGAGTGTAAAATTATATGTTAATTAAAATTAAGTAACTCGTCCCAAAAAAAAAGTGCAGACGGTATGAAAATTCATAAATCAAGTCTCGTCACTGCAAGAAGTGCCCGGAGTGGACGGGGTTTTGAAGAAATGCGAAGAGGCAATTTGAGAATCGCTGATTCGAGGTTTTCAGGGCAGTCAACAGGATTGCCCTCAGGAGTCGGAAATGGCTGAAAGCCGNGGGGGGGGGGGGAGGTAAGGACGGCGAGAGAAGTTTGGCGAGATAGCGGCGTGAAGGAAGACGCGCGGGGACAACGAGGGAGCGAAGAAGGAATGAAGATTTACGTGACACGGACAGGAACTACTTTTCAAACAGCTAACAACTAATAGCTAACTTCGGGAGGGACCCCCGAGCTCTCCCGCGCTGCGCGCCAATCTGATTCACTGAGTGGGCGCGAAATACTGAACGCTGTCTGAAACGGGAAGCGACCTTAGCTTGAGCCTTGCGGAGGACAGGGTGTCAGGAAATCTGCTTACCGCGCGGCGTTTTCCATCGCACGCCAAACAAGATTGTGCGTATGAAAAAACGAAGACGCGATACGGGAGAGCAATAAAAATGAAAGATCTCTTCCTCTGATGGAGATAAATTCAGTGATATTTATTCAAAGTCACACGCCATCAGATATTTTGCATTCAACTGTCAACACATTGGTTTGAAAGCATGCTGATTTATTCAAAAACCTACATTTTCCATCCATATGCGATCTTCATTTCAAGTAACAGGCAACGGATAGTAGATTTTTGTCCTAATATTAGAAGTATTACAAATGGTACGCTAATACGCTCAAAATTGTAACAAATAACAAACATTATTGTCACAGCTGTTTCGTTTCAGCTAGTGCCAGACATTGACATGAAATTTTTATTTTATTCGCACTTATACATAAATACTTTTCGTAATTTATAGATTTTTCATTCTTTACGAAATTTGTGATTTCTGTCTCATTTTTAGTAAAAGTAGTTTAGCTGTAGTATATTTGGTGTAATATTTTAGTGTCTTGGTTTGGAAGAAGAAAATCCCAGTAATACAAAGACAGTACCAGTATTGTGGGGTAAAACATATTTATTGTAGTATTAAAATGCCATCGTTACACCGCAGAAAAACAAAACACGCGTAATTTTAGTACAGGTAAACAATACCTAGGTAACTAGGCCTACCGCAATGGTGGTATTTGTGCGCTAATAACAACGATAAAGTCCTGTGTTCAATTCCCGCAGTAATGCAGTTTGTTTATAATAATGTGTATAACTGCTTGCAGGACGTTCACCGAAGGACATTAATCGAATACACGCTTTTAGACATGTTAATTAATTTTAATGACATTTGTGTGAATGGATGTTACCCATAGCAAACACACACAACCTGTCTGCAAAGTATCGACAACTTTTCGACCTGATATCAGCACTGTCGGCAACTGTCAGGTAGATGTAAGAAGATGGCAAGTTTTCAACGGCCGGTTGTATTTTCTGAGACAGATTGTTAGCCTTTAGGATTAAAAAAACGACTCGATATATATTGTATGGTAACAGATGGATATTACACAGTTCGGCCTTATAACTTACAGCCAATCAATGGCAGACACCTTGAAGATGACTCTGGGCCGATTCAGACTCAACATCTTTTGGCAGTAAGTTAGCAAAACTCTAATTGATTCTGGCCCGGTATCGTTTTAAAGACAGGGCTATTTAACACTTTAGGCTGTTCAAGGTAAAGTGAGCACTTTTGAGGCCCTAGATACTCTTTTCCTATCAACCATTTTTATCCTTCCGCCACTTATTTAAATAAATATCGCCATGTTAGTAATAAACACAGTGTTTATAATTCACCGGACTCGAAAGTTAACATCTAACACAAGACTTCAATAAAATATATTTATTGACTATTATTCCAAATGAGAGGGATTTAAAAAGTGCTCACTTTACCGTGAATAGCCTACATCTAATGATCCTTATCTGATGTATTTTGCCATGAAAAATATCGACAAATGTTGGTGATACACAAGACGAAAGCTAGCTGTTAATGACACGGTGTCTGCTATGGGACAGATTGTTAGCCGTCAGGGCAACGAGAATGGCTCAGCGTATATTCTATGATGATAAATGGATATCACCGAAATTTGCCACACAAAACACCCTGAATAATATACGAACATACGATAGCTAGATTTTAATTTTACGCCTACATCAACGATCTCGCATCCATTGTATGCAAATTTTATGTATATCGTAGACAAGGAGGAAAGGTTCAATTAAAGTCTAATAAACTTTGTATAATATATGTTCATCAAACATCTTACATCATATTACTATGTACATTAAATGATAAAAGGATATGTTAAGTTAATCTATAAACCCACATAACAAACAATTTTTATTATGCAGGTTGAGTATAAAAGAATACCCCAACTTCGAAGGTCTAAAATATCAAAACCAAAAAAACCTACAACCTTGGTTGACCAATCAAATGAACCGTGGAACTGTGAGGTTTGTTTACCATACCTTCATAAATTTTCAATGTGACCACCACGAGCGGCCCGAACGACATCTACGTGATAATCAAACTCGTTCCACGCTCTTGTCAGCATGTCCGGTGTTAAGGTTTGCAGCAGAACACCCTTTATTTCGTTATGTTGCAGTAAATATTGTTCCTTTTTTGGTAGCATCATACCAAATTCTTTCAATCGCATGCAGATATTACCGACTTTGGTAATCGAGCTGGAAATGTTTGGAAGGCGTTTAACAACAGAGTCTTTAGCTCCTGAGAGGGGTGGAGTAAGACAGATATGGAGCAGCGGGGGATGGAACAGGGGTGCACTGAGAGAGCCAGTAGTCATTATAAACGTTCGCCACATCACTCAGTGCGAAAATCTGGGATGGAACCACCGGGAATCGAATCCGGATCGTTTTGATGGGATGCCTGTGTGCCACCCTACGTAACCACCGTGGCATAATAAAACATTTGTGGTTATTACTGAGTTTCCGCCGATAATCGTGAACAGGTGGTGTGACTATTAGCCAATTCTTGAAAAAAAAAAAATTCTTGTTCATTAATGGTATAATAACAGCCATCTGCAGAAATTGATATATTATAGATTTCGTTAGTCATGCCATCATTATGTATTAAATGTGAAATGAATTTTACACATTTTATTAATTGTTTTAGTGGCGCGTGGGTGAAAAAAGACAGCCAGGGGATGGTAAGCGTGATATATGACAGTAGGCCGCGCTTACGCGGAGGAGAGAGTAAATTCAAGATGAATCTCTAATTTATGGTAGAGAAAAATGTTCAGAATTTCCACGTTTCTCCCATCTGACGCAAGTTCTGTGCTGCCCGAAATTTCCTTCCACCTTTGATGTACTTTCTGGTCGCAAGTACGCCACACGTCATTAATTAATTAATTTGCATGTTTAAATTTGAAATATAAATGAAACTGCACGTGCCAATTGTGAATATGAAGAAAGTTCGTCAGCGGCGTTGTATAGTTAAACATTTATTTCTTCGTATCACGGGTACTGTTCAGCAAGTAAGTATTACAGACGAGATAATATCTCGCAAATTATAAAATATGAGTTCTGGTTCCTGCATAGTTGCATGTTAAAATAATAATGTTATATTTTCGTGTTGAACTCACTAATAATAACAAAATTAACTAACTTTCAGAAAATAAACAATTCCAGTGGAACAAACATTAACGTGTGATGTCTTAATATATCCCCTGTTATCATACACAACAATAGTTTTGCTTATGTTTTAGTTTTAAATTATGTAAAAATTTATATTTTGCTGTTCCTGATACTTGTATTTTTAAGCACATCTTAAAATGAAAAAATTTAATAGCTGCTAAACCCCCTTTTTTTTAGAATTTATTGTATTCCATAAATAGTAACACTGCATCTTGTTATATTATTTTGTTATACTGTGTAATTTTATATATTACGTTATCACATAAATGTCTTATGAACGGCATTTCCCGTTTAATACTGTCAGTGATGATATTTCTCACGATTACCATGTGATATAAATATTTATACTTAAAACAATTTATTTAACAGAAAAATAAGATTACTACAAAAAGTACATATGTACTATAATTTATAGGTAATACGTTGAATTATACAATAAACAAGTTTTGTATTTATAAACATTATCACCAAAAATAATTATTAAGAAATTTGCTCTACTTTTTGTTATTATTGAAATTTATGCCGATAAATCGTATCACTATAAAAGCAACGTACTACTTTCCGCATAGGCATTTCTAAATTGTATGGAAGTTAGTCCTACAAATCTGTTTGTATTTTGGCCGCCGTTTAAGGCTAGTGGCTTTAAATTATTATAAAATTAGTAAGTAACTGTTGTATTGTTATTTACTTACTTTATTTATGACTCATTTATTATTTAATCATTATGCAAACCTTTTGCCAGGAGCTTTCATTTAACGCCCATTAAGTCCGACATTGTGATAGTTAAAGTTTGCCAAATGGAAATTATTGTATATGGAGGTAATTTTTTTTCATACATTATTGTTATGTGTATTTTTCGAACACTTTTTCCCGGAGATTCCATTTAATTTCCTATATTTCTGGGGCGTGAAAACGTTATTGAATCCAACATTATGGTGGCTAGCGCCCACGATATTGGTAATTTCATCACTAGCTTATCCTGCGTCTCACATAGTATCAAGACGAATACAACGATACTTCATTTGTCGAGTTCAGTCCAGCCGTTTGGGCTCTAGAGTGGAACTACTAAATAGCAAAACGTGAAGACTACACGAAAAACATTACCTTCCTTTTGGAGGCCGCGATGGTGTAGTGGTCTATCTACTCGCCTCCCACCTGGGCAAACCGGGCTCGATTCCCAGTGGTGTCGCTCCCCGGATTTTCGCATGCGGCAATCGTGCCGGCGGGTTTTCTCGGGGATCTTCCGTTTCTCTCGCCCTTACAATCCGGCGCAGTTCCATACTCACCTCGCCTCACCCTCATCGGCTCTCAAGGCCTCGATGTTAAGATCCGTCTGATTCTCTCCACTCCACATTACCCTCCTTTTGGCTTTACTGTAGTCTGGTAAAAACCACGAAGACTGAAATCAAATTGTATTTTTCACGCTTTCGGAGAATAAACGTAATTTTTTTTTTTTTACTCCTTTCAATTGTCAACAGGGTTTTGTACAGCCTTTGTTTATTGCGTCCCCATTAATATCGACTGATTCACCATCCGTCGTCATGCGTGTAGTAATAATTTTTCACAACTACTTTAATGAAGTTTAATGTTGGGTTCCCCTACGCTATAAACCTGAAATAGTCAAGTATGTGACTATATAAATTAGTGCCTGTTTCGGAGGTTGCATTTTGCTTATATAATGGTGATTTCCACTGTTAATCAGTGAATATTGCTTTTCCGATGTATTGTGTTCCATTTCATTTGATTGTTTCACTAGGCAGTTACTTAACTAGCATTGAGTAATCAGTATTTCAGTGACGTGTGTGACAAATTGAAACACACAATGCAGAAGATAATTCAATGATTATCTTTCTCTTTTACGTATACTTGATTAAATACCTGAACGATTGCATTTACGGACACACATTTTTCGCTTTAATATTTCGCATGGTTTTACTGGGCGTATTCTAATAAGTAAATTTCTTCCACGTGCATAATTCATAATTTTTTTTTTTTGGAACTGCTAAAGGCTGTGTGAATTATTTCGGGCTGGACAAAAACATACAATGATAGTGGGCTTCTGTAACAAAAGCATATCATAATATACCTAAAGACGCCCTTCCAGCTTATTCTTAGCCACTCCAAAATATATTTCGAAAGTTGCAATTTGTGCAGTTTCTCGAATCAGTGCATCTGCTCAAAATGCGCATTTCCTATTTCAGTTGAGCAAATAATTGTCTTCGAATATAGGTAACGTAGTATAGGATGAGTATAAAAGAATACACCAACTTTAAAGGTCTATAATATCAAAACCAAACAACTTCAACCTTGATTGACAAATCAAATGAACCGTGGAACCGTTAAGTTAGTTTACCATATATTCATAAAATTTTAATGTGACTGCCATGAGCGGCCCGAACGACATCTACGCGATAATCAAACTCGTTCCACACTCTTGTCAGCATGTCCGGTGTTACTGTTTGGATGGCATCCGTAATTCTCGTTTTGAGGTCGTCAATGTTAGCCAGCAAAGGTGGACGAAACACTTCATCCTTTATGTACCCCCATAGTAAAAATCGCACGGGGTAAGATCCGGGCTTCTTGGGGGCCAGTGATGAAGAGCCTGGTCCCCGCTGCTCCTCGACCAATCCAGCGTTGCGGCAACGTCTCGTTCAGGTATCCGCGAACAGCTAGGTGCCAATAAGGTGGCGCACCATAAAGGAAACATCAGGCCGTCCCCTTCACATTGACTGGTCGAATGCGAGCTCGCTACCCCCTCACCATCTCAAACCGAGAGTTACGAACGCCATCCAAACCGTAACACCGGACATGCTGACAAGAGCGTGGAACGAGTTTGATTATCGCGTAGATGTCGTTCGGGCCGCTCATGATGGTCACATTGAACATTTATAAATGTATGATAAACAATCTTCACGGTTTCACGGTTCATTTGATTGGACAATCAAGGTTGTAGGTTGTTTTATTTTTATATTATAGACCTTATAAGTTGGTGTATTCTTTTATACACATCTTTATTTTCTTTTCATTATTCCTTTATTTTCTAAGGTAAAATTTTATTCCAGTTTGAAATTATATTTTTGTGGAAAAAATGTAGAGTTAGGTAGAATCCAATTAATTAAACGAATATAAATGTATTGCCAAAAAAGTTTTTATGAAGGAAATTAATATTTTTCTTTCAGTTATCTGTTACCTTGTCGGATGAAAAATAATTCTTCGCTACTGGGCGGGGAAGGATGTCATGTAAAATTTAATTTGAGGACGGCAAGACAGGGAAAAAAATTTTTAAAGCTCCGAATGGGGGAGGGGGCAACAGTGTACGGAAAGACGGAGAGAAAGAGGAACCTGAGTGTTGCCATGAAAGAGAATGACCAATAAAAACAGAAGTTGTCACATTTATTATTCTCGTCGTGGACTGCTTCCTCTCCTCGAGTTACACGAGGCGCCATGTTCTTCCTCCTAGTGCCGGGTAGTCTTTCTCGGGAACAAGTGCCTATCGCGTACCGCGAAACGGGACCCGCCGCGAACCCTGTTTCCGGTTAATCGGATCCCTTCGGACGCGGAGGGGAAGAGGGCGCCTCCAAAGTGATTAAAAGAACCTGCGCGGGATCACAAGCTCCCCCGTTGCCATGGCGACCAAGAAGCTCTGAACGAATACCGAGCACTCGTGGTCATGTGGGTGGCTCGCCTGACGCGCTTTCGGGACAGTTGGGAATCTAACCAGGTTTGTGTGTGTATGGGGGTGCGTGAGCGTTTGTGGAGCTGAGGGAAGGGGAATACTACTCACCACCTCCCTCCCATGAAACTTCCATGTGAATTCCACCGCAAGTGCGTAAGTCAGCCCAACACTGTAGAGCGTATCACATTTATGGTGAAATACAATTTCCTTTATTAATTTCTAACCCACTTACAAAAATAATTCTGTACATTTCAGGTGAGTTGTCGTGACTCAGTTAAACTAGAGTTAAAACACATTTCCGCTAAAATACATAATTTTTATCAAGAATTAACTTTCATGTTTTATTTTAATTGTAATGTACATTTTTACTACACGTGATACACATACGTGAAAAAAGCTTAGAAAGGTGACCGTCAATTTCAGTTGTCGTTAAGATCTCATCATAACACATTTACAGTACAATATTTTTCCTTTCGCCATTCGGTAACGTAATAACCTAAAGTCTCAATTATTTTATTTCTTACTGTTTGTAGCTCGCAAAACAATTTAAACAGAAATTTAAAATGTCGGAACCGTTGTAAAATTGTCTTGCCTCAGACTCATGCATCCCAGTTGCCCGGTACATATACACTGAAGAGCCAAAAAACTGGTGCACCTGCCTAATATCGTGAAGCACCTCCCCCCCCCCTACCATATTCATCACGCACATCATCCTCAGCACGTAGAAGTGCCGCAAGACGACGTGGCATGGAGTCGACTAATGTCTGAAGGTATGCAGGAGGCAATTCACACAATGAATCCTGCAGGGCAGTCCACAAATCCAATCTGCGCCAATTTGAGAAAGGGTTGCACGTCTACCGCGTTTAATGATTCTCGTCAGTTGTCGTATGTCCCGTTCTTTCACGATCTTTTTCCGGCCGCAGTGATGTCGAAGATGTGAGGTTTTGCCGGATTCCCGATATTCACGGTACACTCGTGAAATAGTCGTACGCGAACATCCAAATGTTATCGCTACCTCGGAGATGCTATGTCCCATCTCTCGTGCGCTGACTATAACACCACGTTCAAACTCACTTAAATCTTGATAACCTGCCATTGTAGCAGCAGTAACCGATCTATCTGCCGACCGCATCGCGTTACTCTGATTGGTTCCACACCTCTGTTATTTGCATACGCACGCCTATGCCAGTTTTTTGTTTTGTTTTTTTGGCTCTTCAGTGTAATAGCAGATTATTTGTTTCTAACACTGTCGTGAGCATATTGGAGAGAAACAGTTGTTATTGTTATTAGTTTAGAAGTTTCGAAATGAGCGGTAAGAACATTTTTTTAAAGAAATTTTGGAGTTTATTTTTTTAAGATTGCTCTTTGTGTCCTCTTTAGTATATTTATAACGTAAAATAACGTAAATTTAAAGTTTTTTTTTTTTAAGAAAACATGGATATTTTTTATAACACGTTAAATTTTAAAATGTACCAACCATTAAATTAGTATTGTGTAATTAAATAGATCTCCATGGATTGGGGATTGCACATCTTAAGTAATATGACTACAGTTTTTGCAATGATTAGCAATGCTTCTTTGTTAATTGCGATAGTCTGCAATGATGTGGTTAATTTATTACCACGTTTATTAAAAATTAACTTTACTAAGCCCAATCAGGATGTGTCTTAGCAATGAAAATGTGTCTCATGTGTTATGTACAACGCTATTTGTAGAAACATTTTGATTTTTAACAGACACAGTGATTTGTATATCGTCATCAACTTTCTTGACCTGTCACACACACAGAATTCGCAGGTGGCAGAGGAGTTTCCTACCCACTCAGGAGTGCCCCTGCACTCTTTGAAACCCAGTTCACTAATATCGTAATCACGCTGGCATCATTGTGCTTCACTAAGGCAACCCTATCTTTTAATATGTACATGTCAACTTCGACCATAAAAACCTGAGAAAATCTGGGTTTGGATGGGTAATTTTTTCGATTGCAATCTGGCAACCCAAATGTAATTATTGAAAGGGATTAATTTTCCGAACAAAATGTTCTGAGGCTTAATACATTTCATCAACTGAGCCACATCCACTAACTTTTTGTGTAATTCTCACGTAGTTTCTAATATATTTAAATAGAACAATTACAAAACATTCTGCTTTACGATCGCATCCCCCTCAGTAATAAGGTATGTCTATCACTGGTATTATATATTCTGTGTTATTATTAATAAGGTATCGCCTCACAGAGTTTGTGACATACATTCAGAGATACGTTGTAGAGAATATGTTTAAAACAATTTCAGATATGCCCGATGTAGTTATTACCTGCAATTGTTAATATTGGACTCATTTTTACCTTTAAGGGCAGTGCGTATTTGGTTGATGAGAGAGAAAAGTTTGGTGCACCATAACTTTATTTACTTTAAAATCCACTTGCTATTGAGGTATTTTGTCTTTTTCGACGATTGCATGTTTCTTTTAACTATGTAAACTAGTAAAATTTTACCACATTGTCGCTTTACTGTTCGAAAAATACTTTTATTTAACACGCTTCTATTTTGTAAATATTTTAGAATACATTTTAGTTAAAATATCGAAGTTATTCGTGTCTTCCCCCTGCTCAGCATAGCAAATTTTCTTTGTTGGGTGTGATAATTTTTTCTTCGTAAATATCAAGCGAAGGCTTCGGAAAATGCACTTAATAAGAATTAAACACTTGTTTATAGTGAACTTTAAATAAACATTGCCGAATAGAGGTCACCACTCCAGTGATGTGGGAAACACTGTTCATTTTTATCAACGTACCATAAGAATACCTTGTCAGGGCTTGAGGTCTCATATTGACGGGTTGGTTCGCTACAAGACATCATGAAGAAGTGACGCTGGAGAAAATGCATTTTATCATGGAGGAAACGCATCTAGCAGTTGCAGCTCCAGTTAGTCCGTTTAATACTGTTCCAGTACGTAAGAATCTATAGGCTTCTGACAGGTGAAACCGTAGTTGCCCATTGTTACTTAACTGGAGCATGTATGAAGAACCTAGGGATGGAGAAGCGACAGAACGCATGAGCCAGGGAAACGGAAGTAACCATTTTAACTGCCATCGGTCATCGGCCACGTCCAGTGCCTATCACGTGGGCAAATCGGGAATGGGCCCAGCCAGAAATCCAACTCCGACAACCGTGCTAGGAGGGCAGCGTGGTAACTGTAAGCTCATCGAGGTGCTCGCGTATAGCGCGGCTATAATTAACTAACGATTACCTGCGCACTTCTTTCTTTCTGCCAATGGCGACTCCTTCCAACAAGTGCAAATAAGAACGTGAAATCTTCAGAAACATAATTACGCAGATATTAAGAGGTTACTTGCTGTAATCATGTGTACATTAAATTAACCATTGTTACTTATAACCAATATGAATGTTACACGTTACGTGTGTCCAGGCATGGAGCTACTATTCACAATATCCTGCAATTTCCCGGAGAGCAAGTTAATCAGTGTTTTTATTAATTGATACAAAATTTAAGTGAAGAGAAAATTCCATTTTATTTTCAAAGCGCACTTTGGACCACGGAACACACCTAGTACCCACGAGTTAATGTATACTACAAATGGAAAGTTAACTGTATAATTATCTTAAACACAATACAGCTATAAAAATAATGTCAAAATGTTGCTTTATCATCTTGCAGGATCCACACGTGGGTGGCCGATAAGTTAACCGGATCAGCTGTGCCAATGAATACAATAAGTTACTGATAACTAATGAACCTACTTTCTTCTACATGGGTGCAAACAAATATTAATGTAGTTCTTAAAAGTTTAGATGGTAGGGAGGCGTAGACGTCTCATTGACAGCAATATCATCAGAGATGAAACCAGAAACATGTGAAACAGTACAAAGACAATTAAATTACACGCGTGACTTACCCGGGATTAGAATTCAGACTAACTCGTAAAATAAAGCTAGCGTGCAAACAACTGCATCATGGAGGTAGGATTAGGAGCATCAACTTCGGATGTAATCAGTCTATAATGTTTTAAATGTTAGGGTTCACCTTCCTGAAATATTTTCACGGCCACCATTTTGAAAATAAATGCCTGAGCTACGAAAAAATTCACAAGTTTACATGGACTACCACAACGCTACTTGTTTGAAAAATTTGGTGGAAATCGGTTTATTGATCTCCGAGATATGGCATAAAAACTTTAGTTTCTTAAACGGGGCTGTCTTACAAAATAGCGCTTGAAAGTAGGCTCTGTATACGATGTTTCTAATCAATACTGCCAGCATAAAAAATTTGCATGAAATTGTTTATTTGTTAAATATATATGCCAAATATATAGAAATATTTATATGACCACCACTTTGAAAATCATTGTCTGACCCCATTTAAATAGTGTATTTTTACATAGCATTCTGTACGAGTTCAAAATGTTGTGCAAATTAATTGAATTATTCAGAAAATATATCAAAATGTTTAATTTACTTACCTGACACTATTTTGCAAAAATTCGGCAGAAGAGTATCTCTGTATGCATAATTGATGATTCTAATTAATAATCTTTACTTGCCAAATTGCCTTAATTTTTGTTTAAATTTTCATACATATATCAAATTAATCACAATTATTTATATAAAATCCATTAAAAAATGTCTTCCGCATATCACACATGTTAATTTACATACCTTAATATAGCAATACTTGGGTGAAATATTGATATGTTTCGGTTTGATTGATCAACAAGATATGACATAAAACCTCCATTGTTCATTTGGCGATCATCATAAATGGAAGATAAAAAGTAAAAAGTGTATGTATTAGCATATTCCATGATTGTCATAAATGCGATATACAATCTTAAATTTAATTCTGTTATAAATTTTTATAGATATAACACACTAAGCCAAAATGTTTGTATAGGCACCATTCAGAAAATAAGAGACTTACACACTTAAAACATATAAATTAATATGGCCAGTAGATAACTCAGAGGACAGGAGCAGGGTCTGTGGTGGTGGGGCACCATCCGCCATCTTAGATTCCGCCATCTTGGATGACATTACAGCTACAATCTTGTTTCCGGCAACAATCTTGTTTCTTGCCGCCATCTTGTTTTCGCCTAACATCTTGTGTTCCAGTTACTCACATTCGCATATGGCGCATACTGTAGTTCACTCATTGTCCACTAGATTGCACCACCGATCCCTGTTATGTTTTTAATGCTGCAAGAGTATGCCAGCCTATTACTCACTTTCGTTCGACCCCATCATCTTGTTTCGACTTGTCCTTCGTTCAACTTTCGCCTGCTAGGAGAACTGGTGTCACTCTCGCTCTGCCACCATGTTAGTTCTAGAGCTGGCTGCTAGGGGTGCTGCTTTTCTTTATTTCGCAGCTGAAAATATTGTCTGAAGAAGGACGAGATCGAACTGACGAACTTTGGATCGGCATGCAACCACCTTAAACCACTCGGCTATCGGGACAGGTGCTGAGAACAAGGTTTAACAGAAGTATATGTAGTATTGTGCGAGTGAAAGGGGTGGAGAAATATTTTGTCGTATTTATTCTAATGCATTTTAATAATATTTTTACATAAGGTTATTTAAGTATCCAAGACATATATATACCACCAATAAGAATTTTTTTTCATATAGTCATAGACATTAAATAAGATTTTTTAAATATAGTTATATTTATTATTTAAGCATTTTTTTTAAGTATTTTTTTAAGTATATTATTCTTTTTAAGTCTTTTTTAAAGCCACACAACAGTTAACACATATATTACAATAAAATACTCACTACCCCTACCATCCATCACAGAAACCACCCCCAGCCAACATGCTGACAAACCATATATTATAACCCAGAGGACAAAATTCAATCATACTAATCTGCATAACATGCAGTATACATTGTGTATACAAATACAGTACATATCAGCCCACAACAAAAAAAATCGCTCCTACCATCTGTCAAACTAACATAACCAATTGATACCATACCACCCAATTTACCAGCCATACCATCTCATATAACCCAAGAAAAACTTAGAGTCATCACCATACCACATAACTAACCATTCATACTTTCTGACATAACTCAAGTGTACCAAGCAACCACACAGATCAGACCAGTCCATAGCACTACCATAACTACTACCCATACCTTCAGCTCTATCAGCTGACACCAGCCAAATTTACTAGTCGCCATACCACGCAATGATACTCAAAAATACACCGGCCATACAATGTAAACATACAGCCCATATCACAAAAAGTCATTTCAAACACCACGACACAATCAACTTCTTCCCATACTATCCACCATACCGACTTACACCATAAAAATATACTTCGCAGCATACTAGCCAACATACCATCCAGTTCACATCAACTGAAATATACAAAAAGTATAGATATTTCATGTCTGCCATAGCATCGTCACCTGCACACACCTACCAAATACTAAAGGTACATTACCAATCACTACCACAAAAACAACTACAACCGCAACCACAACCACAATAACCGCACCAACAAAACCTGCCAGGTAACATACCTCCAGGCCATACCAACCATTTCAACGTAAAGCCAAGCATATACACAAATACCGAAAAATTATAGCTTTCGAACAAAATGTATCATCTGCTCTAACCCAAGTATACCTCGGCCATGCTATTAACACTACAGGCCATATCAAATACCAACCTCAGACATACTGATCATTCAAAACTGTCAAATATTTCAACTACTGTATCGACCGCCACTCTATATAACATCACCAGTTATAAGTAAACAAACAAGTCGTGCCATCTGTCCAGCCAACCGAACATTCCAATCATAAATCCAAACCATTATGTCATAAAATAAATACCATCAATATAATCACGTATGACACCCATAAAGACTTAGATCGCAGGTACCATACCAAGTTATAGCATCCAACCTTACAAACCAAGCATACCAGCCAAGAATGTTGTCCCTCTCGCACGAATTAAACATGCTACGAAACCATTACACTCATACAAACTAATCATGTGATTAAAACATTCTGACCACGCCATCAAAGTGACACTCTTTTCATACCACCAAACCAACTGAACTTGTGATCAGACCGTACCATTTTAACATAGTAGCCATGCCTACCATACAATCAAATAAACAGTATGTCAACCATACAGTCAGTCAGGAAGTATTTTAAAAATACCCTAAATAGGAACAGGCACAACCAAGCCTTCTGATATGCATGGTTTCTTGGCAGATGAAGGTTTTGTATATGCAGATAGTATGATATCTCTTTTAAATATCACTGCCAGTAAACTAACAACGAGTAGGTTACGCATAGTTTCGTAATTATATAAATTTTCATACTGTTGTAACTTTACCAAAATACAAAAAAAAAAAAAAATACAAATTTTAAATTATTTATTAATTTTCTGCAGCAAGTTAAGAAAATGTTTTATTTTATAGAAAAAGAGTCCTCACCCCGAACACCATAATATTAATTAAATTTACCAATCTGCATTCCTTACCACCCACCAATAATTATCATCATATAACCCAAATGTACACCCCCAAACTCTAACTACTTAACGAAAATGGTTTAAACTATCTCGTAATATTAGATGTCATAACATAATTACTGCCAAGCATGCCAACCAGCTATTCGTACAGATTGTTCCGACCAGAATATTTTACCATGTGATACCCCAACTACATGTACAGACCATAACAGTGGTCACTACCTAAAGTCTATTCCATAATGCCATATCGGCTATACAAATCGCTTCATACCACCCATGCCAACAGATCCACCATACAGATATTCCTAAGAAATATTCCAGCGAATTATTCTGACAAACCATTTCATCATGCAATAGCGATCACAAGACCAGATAATACCGTCACTCCATATAGTACACCCTCGCCAACCAGCCAGCCATAACGAAATGTCATATCAATAGGCCATGCCATCAGACTAGCAAATCAAATTTTCCAGCCAAATCATTCCAACCATCAATACTCACAGATCATATGATACCTCACAACACATTTGAACAGATAATAACATCCATTTGCAAAGAGCTTACCATCACAAAATGCCAGAAAAACAGCTAACCATGCAGACAAACCCTACCAGACATCGATCCGAAAATATTACAACCAATCATTTCTACCAACAATACTAACAGGTCATACTGTTAGAACATACCATCAGTACGAAAATATTCAAAACCCAATACTTATAAAAACATACCACCATGTGATACTGGTCGCTTAAGCAGATCACACAAAAAAATACACGACTGTGTCGTGAGACCATTTCTACCAATAATATTGAAAACCTACCACCATCCATATCTACCAAAAAACATTCCAACCATACCATTCAGACAATGTTACACAACCTCTACATGTCTTGTAAATCATATTCAAAATATTTATTCTAGTAAATAGCAGAACGCCCCCACCATCTCGTCGCAGTACAAATGTCAGTCCTTTCTAGCATTTGTTCTTTACACACCATCAGTTATTATCAAACGTTTTGTCATAAACGCATCACTTTTTTTTCATCCAATGATAGTATAATATACGAATCTATGTGTATAGACACATTTTCCACACTGCATTTCATACAATCAGCAGCTTGCTTTGTTTTCAAGCATATGCAAACTCATACACCCATACTACTGCCAATATGATTCCTGCCAAGACCGAACAACATTTGAACTTTTACCGAGAGCATGCAGATGCGTGTATATACATATTCTGTAGCCAACCACAGATACATAGGAACTGAAAAAACCTTAATTTGTCTTTATTTTTTAGTAGTTTCCCAAGCAGTTTGCAATAATCAATTAGTTTATAAATATATATACAATTCAGTAAAATTATACGCACACTCCTCATGCCTTTATTCACAGAATACTGTTGCGTCAAAAAACATTATTTTATACAAGTTCTCATATTTAATTCGTAATAAGCATTCAAAGTTTCATTGATACATATTCCATCAGGTCTACTGAGCATGTATGGCCATGTGTTGAAAGTTATTATAACTTCACAACTTACAAGTATTTGTTCATAGCCATACTCCATGTAAGTTCGTCAGGAAAATTGTACCTTTGATGGCAATTAAATAGCACATTTAATTCATACATATCCATCACCAGTGTTATTCGTTTTTCCCTTTACAGCCTATTATATATTAGCAAGGGTTAAAATAAATTAATAACGCAGGATTAATTTGTAAATTTTTACTTTATTTTGCAGACTCGACAAAAAAAAGTACATTAAAAAATCTACTTCATTCGACAAAACAATTATGATGTCAGTTTTGTAGAACAATTCCTGCTGCGGGCATTCAAGCTAGACATATTCGAATATACCACACCACAGTTATCACATGGGCAAGTTTTGTAAGCGATGGCGAATGGACAGTTGCAATCTTCATGTTGTCTGACATTAGAGTTCCCAATTTATATCATGTCACAATACTTGCACTCACTTCCCAATGAACAGCAAACAAACATTTGCATATTTTGCAATATCTTTTCAATCTATCACTGCGGGTAAACACCCCAACACAATTATCACATTGGTAAATCTTGTATGAAGTGCAGAATAAGCAGTTACTAGGCTCTTGTTGTCGGGCATTATCGCTTCGTGTAAACATCTTGCCACAAAACTTGCACTCAGTCCATGATGAGCAACACCGACTTCCAGAGTCAGCAAGCATTCGTGGCATCCTCGTCGATGCAGCCGGTGATAATATAGCCAGCTAGTCTTCAACCACCAATTCCATCTTCCAATTGTAACAGTTTGCGCAGTCTCAGTAGATAAATCTAGTAGTAACGATCTGCTTTCCACCACATCTGTCAACCAAGTGACAACCTTTTTTTACATGCGCACTCAGTGTAGTAATATTTTACAAAAGAACTATTTCTTGCCATGCATTACCAACACAGCTATTTTCTTTATTTTTAATTTATATTAAATATAAACCAAACATTGTAATTAATAAACAGATATGAATTAAATTTAGATTTAACCAGAAATAAGGCACTTTAATGTCAATACACTCATAAAATGCTTGGATGCATAAGATAATTAGGAAACAACCAAACACGTGACACACGGTGTGATTTTTCAAATGTATGGTTCAAAACGTGTGAAGAAACCGCGAACAGGCGATGCAAGAGAAGATACGAATCCAAGCAGAAGTTCATAACTTACCCCGGGAGTGGTTGTAAGTACCAATGACATCTCCGTCGGCCTCGTTATTGCGGTATTTTGAAGCGACGAGTGGGCGGAGCCACGAGCACACGGCCGACTTGATGAATATTCATGAAACGTGCGGTGGATGTGCCGCATTTTTTTATCCCCCCCTCCCC
>NQII01009328.1:0-23417 GCA_002778355.1 Clitarchus hookeri | reverse complement strand
GGGGGGGGTGGGACCTTGGTGGCAACAGATAAAGAATAACAAGGTCCCCCGCTGCGGCCAAATGTCGGAGGGAAATAACTCCGAGTGTTCCCTCGGAGCGGGCTCGACCCGTCGCGACACGCAGACACGCACAAACGCGAGCCTGTTATGATCGGGCGTGACTTTTTTTCGAGCGCGTGTAAACCACTCGACCCGCTTATATGATGATGTCCGACGGTACGCGAGATCTGGCTACATGCGTCTGGCCCGTGTAAAAATATTCATGTGAAAGATGCGCGTTGAATAAATTTTTTTAAGTCGTTCCGAGGGAAATAAATGTTTGCTGGCGACTTGCTTGATATTGGGTAAATACCGGGAAAGCCCGAGAGTTGACTTGATTTTACTCCGTGATGCTGACTTTATGGTGGCTTCTTTCCCTAGCGTTTCCGTACGGTAATATAAACACGGCGTGGTTGTGAAATCGCATATAAATTTGAAAATTGTTTGAATATAACACGCCCGGTGCGCACATAGGTGTTTTGACAAGAAAGTTTTATTGGACTATTAGCTGTATACTTCTTGTGCATCAATGTCCGCTGGCTATGAATGTAACTTCCGCGAGGACAACACGAATGTAGGCGAATTAACTACTTTGAAAATACTGTCAACGAAAAATATGATAGGCCTAGATAATTTACATTTTTATAAACTGTGTTGAGTAGTTGCTTTGTTGTTTTACAAGATATTAAGAAGTGCGACGGTAAATAATGCGCAAAATGTACCTCAAGTTATCAACAATAACTACATAATTTTTATAATAAAAATGTATTGTGTCAGCATACACTTTTGACATGGTATTAAAATTATCGTTATAAATTGCCTTAACTTAAATTTATATTTGATTATCTCATAATTCAGCATTGCATTTCGAGTTATATTAGCGCAATTCTTGCATCCATCTTGAAATTTTCATGCATTCAATTTACTCTATCATAAGTGAATTAGCATTATATTCCGTGATAATTGAAAACAATTTTTGCACTGTCATTCTGGTAATTCTTACTTAATTAATAACAATTAAATAAGCATTTGAAAACTTTGTATTTTTATATTTGTTTTTCAATTGGCTAAAAGTTACATAATTATCAATATGTTAATACATATTTTGTCATTTCACACGTGTGTTTATATACTACTGACTGATAACTAGCATTAGTTACGAAGATCAACCATCCTTGAAGCAACTGAAACATTTTCACGAGATTATTGGTTGGATTGGATTTGATAGGGCTTATTAACGTCCTCCGGTGCTATGCCTGAAGGCTTATCAGGGGACGGCTAACAAACTAACTGGTGACCTTACTTAAACTTACGCCCATGCCTCACCTGGGACTCGAGTCTAGAACCTCCCGCACTCCAGACCGGCGGCGCACCAACCGACTGCGCCACGAGTGGTCGCCACGAGATTATCGAACGTCTGCGTTTTTCACGACGCCCCGCTGTAGCGTCTCCTGGCAATAACAGCATAAATACGCAAAAATATGCACCAGGAATGCACGGGATGTTAAATATTTCTCCTCGAAATTAACCGCACCGAACTTACAACTTATTGATAAAACAACTATGACTAAGCAAATAAGTACGCACTTTGTTGAGTTCTTTCATGTTTTTGTTTTTTTACAGAATGCCTGTGCACATAATTTCTATTAAACGAATCTAATTCTCGAGTAGAATGTTACAAAGAAAAATGAAGTGTGAAAAAAAAACATTTTAAGATCTTTCAACTGTCGAAAATATCACAAATATCAAATATCAATGACTTGTAATAAAAATGTTTGAGTACAGCCTGTTCTGCGAACGAGTGCATATTTTGACTGTTCTAAAAAAGAGTCCTTTCAGAACTGTCAAACAATTACACTCGTTTGTGGGGCAGACCTTATAATCAGTTGTTGTTGTGTGTGTTGTTCACTATAAAGTAAGCACTTTTGAGGTCCTAGTTACTTTTTCCTTTCAGCCATTGTTTTAACATTAGCCACCTTTTTAATTAAATGTTGCCATGTAAGTAATAAACACAGTGAGTATATTCCACCATACTTGGATTAATGTATAACGCTAAAATAAAATATATTTATTGATTATTATTCCAATTGAGAGGGCTTTCAAAAGTGCTCACTCTACCGTAAATAGCCTTAAGTAATATATAATCATATCGAAATTCGACTTTCTTTCAAACGCGAGCACATTTCTATCAGGGCACTATTTTACCTCAGATCACATACAGATCACATCGCAATAGTACGTAACGCCATGTTACTTCTATAAAATTTATCTGAACATTACTAACGTGGGAGAAGTATGATATATTGATTATCATAAGCGACACTATGTTAATTTCTTTTTCAAATTCAAATATTTTGCGATACAAGCCTTGGTTAGCGAGAGAAGTCTTTATGAGCAACATTTCCAAGAAATGTGACCCACATATTTAATGGTATACCCATGTGCAGTTTAACATAAGCCAGCCAGCAATAAATTCATTGGTCATTTGTGTGCTTCAGATTGGATCACCGTATAATAAACATTAACATAATACGATAACACAAGCATTTAACGAATTATTTTATTTGCATGTATTTTATTTTCTGTATTCACGAACCTTATATGTGCTAAGAAGGCTAAATGTTTTGATTTCACAACCAACGATAATTTATTATAATATATAAGTAACTCCATCATATTTAAGTCAGCCATACATATATGGCTGTACATAAGTATAACAAGACTATTATCGAATGCTTATGGTTAAACAAAACTCCATATCACTTGTGTAGACGTGCTAAAACACTGTTGAAATGTCTTACATAAAAAACTAAGTAACATATATTATTGCAAGCGCGGGTGAGTCAGCCGCTCCTACTTTTTCGTATATATGCAACCCGCACACACCACTACCTATCTAACAAACGTCGCCTCAGCTGTAAAATAGTAGTTACTTCTGTAGCCGCGTCCTGTGCCGTGTAGGTACTCGTTACGGCTCCTCGTCTGTTACCTGAACATTCAACGCTGGTGTCTGCCTGCACCAATCAACGGCGCGAAAATAGAGAATCACTACAACACAGCACGTGTGCGTTGATTTCTTTTCGTCACTACAGTAAACGGTGACTGTTATTTTACGTTACATGAAGAAACACACTGGCTCGAAGCGAGGCAGATGTGTGTTACTACGGACGCAATCATCACGTACCAACGTATTCGGTTAACATCGCAATAATCTGTTTCGACACAATAAACGGACGTGCATTCTCTGAAAAGTGACTGTCTATCAACGCATTGCTGACATGACACCATCCTTTCACCGATTACTGTACTGACGACAACGAATCAACGCGCACGTGGTGTTCTGCTACGATTGAGGTTATGTTAAGGTGGATAGAATGGTGTTAGGGTTGCATAGACACGGAAGAACAGGCGCGGGCGACTCGTCCGGTATGTTATACCAAACCCGCAATGAGTGATAAATATTTATGAAAGCCAGCGTAAAACTCAAAGTTGTTGTGACACAACACTGTCACAAGAGTAGTACTAGTAAGTTGTCCGAATTTAATCAAACACAGTTTCTTTGCACCAGGACTAAACTTCGCCGTAAATGCCCACATCAGTTGACAGAAATTACGGATTCACAACACCGCATTGGAAGTAATGGCTATAGACCTCTTTAGGTGTTCATGATCGAAGATAATAATTAGCGTAGACAAACACAAGTAACCAATCTCTATCACTTTTATACATTGTAATATCAAATTTTAAGTTTTTCACTTAATGAGTTAGTTTAATAATATTATAAAAGCATCAAAATATAAAACTTACTTTTTTAATGTGTGAACAAAGTGTATTTTACCTCGCCTTAAAAACCAACTATTTATTGGTATAAAAATAATTTATCTTGAATTAAAAATAAATAAATAAATTTGCATTTATTATTACACGTTTTACCACTGTTGACTTATTAACTATTGCCAAAATGCGGTTAAGCAATGTTTAAAAAAATAAAGCATCCACTGTTTAAAATTCAGACCGTTTAACGGGTCACGGTGGTGTAGTGGTTAGACTACTCGCCTTCCACCAAGGCGAACCGGGTTCGATTCCCGGAAGAGTCACCACCGGATTTTCGGATGGGGGAATCGTGCCGGACGATGCCGCTGGTCGGCGGGTTTTCTTTGGGATCTCCCGTTTACCCCGTCCTTGCATTCAAGACCTCGCCCAAATATCTTCACTCACTCAGACAGTCTAACTCGTGCCGCACGGCAGTATTGTGAACTTAGTCAATGTGGGTCTGAACTTTCCATGCCAGAATACAAGCGTCTGGGTCGTGGAAACATGCTATTTATTCGTCAACTAATCTAGGTTATTTTAAACTGCCAAAAAAAAAACGTTTAGGCCTATAGTAATATTGTAGGATAGTTTAGGTTAGAGTAAACTATAAAAAAATAACGCATTCACTAGGTTAATTTAGGTGGTACTATTAGATTTCCATAAATTTATTGAATGATAAGAATGGTCCGAAACGCGCATGAGCAGTGGTCCACAGACTTTCGTGACAAAAGAATAGGCGGCAGTCAACTTGCGCTTCTCTTCGTGTAACCTTGAGTGCCTCCAGCGCTCCATTCTGTTTGCTTTCTCTGTGCTCGGAAGCTCCGTTCCTCCTGCCACCTCTGTGCGTTTGTTTCCTCCATCTCGGCTGCGCATGCTGCAGACGGCCCACGGCCGGTACGGAGGTCGTCTGGACCACGACGCTACTCTCGTGAACGTGGTCGTCTTTATCTACACCGTATCTCAAAGAGAGAGAGTCTCTCTTAAGGGCCTTGTCTACAACTGGCAGTAATGTATGAGAGCCGTAACATTTTGTAACAGTTTCCTTTTTTTTTTTTTTTTTTTATCGTGGCTTAAATTTATTTTGATGAAAAATTTGCATTTTCGCCTTGGTTCTCGTTGTTCATTGTAGGCTGTCACATATAATTTGTTATCTAGTTGCTCTCCTATTCTGTGTTTCATTCTTAGGTGTTGCTTACACTTTTTCATTGTAAATTAATCTACCTTTAGAAGCAAACAATTTGGCTTAGAAGAGACGGAGCGTTAGTCAAATTTTTTTTTTTATGTACTACCCACCTGATAGTGGAATAAGCTGTTCTCTTGGCACGACAATAGCCTAAACAGAATATGTTAACATTCTTCGCATACTCGAGAATGACAGCAGTCATTTTCTGACGATCTCATTATTTCCCGAGCTCTTCTAAAACTCTTTCGATTATAAAAAAAATACAAAACAAAAGCATTTTTTGTGACCTTAATCTGTATTTGTAATCATACTGCTAGATAAATGCTCGGGTGGGCATTTTTCTTCATCCGACTATTGAATGTGATACGCAGCGAAGTCTATTTTTGGTGAGTCGTCACCGTTTTGCAAAAATACTTGTCCTCGCACTTTGTTACTAGGCAATGTAAATTTATGTGTAATTGTTTTTTAAATCGAGGTGTTTTCAAGTTTTATACTATTTTCGCACGTCGAAAGTAGATTAGCAATAGTTTTTAATGCACAAAATTTTTGTAATTGGTAGGCCTAAGACTGCCAAGCTAATACTTGCTGTGTTAAAATTGTTATTTGCACAAAGGTTTTAATCTTACATGCCAAAAAAATATTCTCGCAGATGAGAGTAAATTATGTTTCGTTCGTTATTGCCCTTTTATTTTTTACTGCTGTGAAATATATTTCGTCTGGCAGTTAATATGTGGTCAGCTAATTTTAGTTCACTATAAATTAGAAATCAGTAGAAAATCACTGATTCGCATTCAACTGCAACTACACGAATGAGTGAAAATGGCTCCACTTCGAATAGGTGGAAACAATTTCTCTGATTGAAGTGTTACAGCCAACTGCATGAGGCGAAATAAATGTTGTTTTAATTTAATTTAGCCAGACCATTACTAGAAATAAACATATTTGCGGTAGTCAATGTTGAGATGGTGTAGGACCTAACTCAACGTAATTTTTAAAAAGAGAGAAACAGGTTAATTTGCCCAGAATTTTAACCTGTATCACTTGATTCCAGGCTGTTACTTAACCAATCTGTCATTGACTTAAATGGGATAAATAAAGATAATCAAATATTCTTTCGAAAATACGTGGCTTTTAATTTTATGCGATTTCTTTTCTTGTTTATTTGAATATGTAACATTAAGAATGTTGATACAAACAATACGTATGAATGCGCTCACTTCACCATATTTCATGCAGTTTAAACCTTAAAAACGAGTGCCATGATGATTACATGAAATTGAAATGACAGACTGAAAGTTCACGTTACCTCATAAAATAACGTTAATAAAGACGAACCCCAATTTGGTAAAGTATAATTTAAAAGTTTAATTAGTTTATGTGTTCTTTACGTCTTTATCCGTTTATGAAAAAAAAATTTCTTTCAGACGTGTTACTTGTGATTACTAACAGAGCAGTATAAAACTATGTTCCTGAGATATAAGTAGCACAGTTGGTTAACACGTACGTGGAAAATGTCACGTATCCAATAAGTTAAGGAAAATATGCGTTTTTTCCCTGACTTTCCAGATAAAGTGTTTACAATTAATTGGTTAAGCGGTAAGACATTATTCACTGATTTCAAATTGAAAGTTCTTTCTGATTTAATTTAGCGTGTATTTGCCACTAAAGACTATACTTATTTCAATAAGTACACCTGGTTTAAGTGATTCATTAGTTAAAAAGCATATTACTGAAAAACAGCAATGAAATGTTTCATGAATTAGTGGGAAGTGTCACTAGATCAGTAAGTGAGGGAACATGGGCATTTTTCCGCTTATTCGTCAGTTCAATTTACTGAGTGGCTGTTGAATAAGTCAAGTACCATTGACATATTTAAACAGTGAAATCAACACTTATTAAGATTAAGAGTGTAGGGGAGTTTGAAAAGCTACGTACAGTTCTGTGGTAAAATCTAGTTTACACGTGGTTAGTAGCTCGCCTGGTCAGTTGATCAGTAACTTGGCCATCCTAATTTGCCACTGGAATCTAGCTACTCCAACTCCTTTTATAACTGGCTTGGACCCTTTACAAGGATTGCGCTACCAGCTGCTAGAAGGCTAGTGACTGACCCCTACGTATCTTTCTAGTAACTCGCGTTGTTAGTTCTCACGTACGGCCAAGTTAAAAGGGATTTTTATTGTTGACGTAATTTTGAGAATATAATGTCTGAAGAACACAAATTTGCTTTCTTCGGCAACTCTTCTGCAGAAAAATAAGGAATTTTTTTATTCCATGCAACGTTTTCTTAAGCTGCTTTTCTAGTTTTTTTATATTCTTGTATTCGGGATTGAAACTATCCCACAAAATCTCGTTATCTATAAACAGACAAACTAATTTTATGCTCTGGTTCTTCGCTGTAACGACCTGGCGTAGATCTTGACTCCAAAGTCTTGAGAGCCAATGAGGATGAAGTAACGTGAGTATGGAGCAGCGTCGGAATGAAAAGGGAGATCCCCGACAAAACCCGCTGACCAGTTCCCACGACCCCGCCGGGAATCGAACCTAGTTAGCCTAGGATGGAAGTAGATCGCCCATGCTAGTCGTAACTCGCCCATGCGAGTACGAGTCACTCGCACTGACACGAGGAAGAAGATACAGTAGATACTAGTTATTAGCCAGACCAACTCGATCACTTTGTACGAAGCACGTGTAAACAACACTTAATAGCTGCCCTGTGACAATTTCGTAAATAAACAAGTTATCGATATGACATAACTAGGAGTTTACTTTCCTCTAAACGTATTCAAATAATTGTGATCAAGTGTTTAAAAAGTTAGATGGTAGATGGGTCTTGACGCTTCATTGATAGCAAAATCATTAGAGATGCAACCATACACAAATGTAATACTAGCGAGGCAGCTACAAATACACACGTGCCTTACCTGGGAATGAAACACAGAAGGCCTCGAACTGTAAACTGGCGTGCAGACAACTGCATTACAGAGGTAGTATTCGGAGCTCCAACTTCAGTAGTAATCAGTCTAAAGTTTTGGCGGACTGGGTTTAGAAACTTCAAATATCTACAAGGACGTCATTTTGAAGACAAGTGTGTAAATCACCTAAATAATTTACGTTTGCATGCGCTACAGTATCATTACTTGTGGGCAAATATTGATGGACAAAGGATGACTGGTTGAGATATGGCATAAAAGCTTTAGATTCTCATTTAGCGCTATCGTACAATAAGCCCTAAAAACTGACCCTGTTGGGAATATCTGATGTGTCTAATACATAACGTCAATTTAGAAAATTTAGATTGAAATTTGTCAAATTATTTTATATATGTTATTAAACTATCGAAATATTTTATATTGCACCATTTTGAAAAAAAAATGTCCGACCCACTTCAATTTTGTAAGTTCCCATGGTCCACTGTAGTACTACGTGTACGCAAAATTTAGTGTGAATTCGGTAATTAGTTCCAGAGATATATCACTAATGTTACAAAAAGTCGGCAAAAGATGATCTCTATAAACACATTTGATGCTTCTAATGATTACACTCAGCACGCTAAGTTTAATTGAAAGCTGATAAATGTTTAATATATATGACAAACATATCTAAATCTTATCAAACTTATCTATATGACTGCCATACTGAAAATTAATCCATACAAACTTCAAACATGGCCTGGTCTAGCAGTACTTAAATGCAAAGTTCGGTGGGAAGAGGTTGGTTAGTCCCGGGCACGTGACATAAAATATCTAGTTTCTCATGTGTTGGCATTTTTATTAATGTATTTGCCCATTATGCGTTTGTTGTACATACTGCTNTAAAATATCTAGTTTCTCATGTGTTGGCATTTTTATTAATGTATTTGCCCATTATGCGTTTGTTGTACATACTGCTACATATAAACGTAGGTTTAAATTGTTTGGGACACATGGCTTACTAACCTAAAATATTTAAATCGCTGNAATACTGCTACATATAAACGTAGGTTTAAATTGTTTGGGACACATGGCTTACTAACCTAAAATATTTAAATCGCTGTTTTTTTATAATATGTGACTACTTCCTTAAGTCATATCAATTTTGATGGACAGCAAAAGTATAAAATGTCGACTGGATTTGGTGGGTATCAGTTAATTGTTTCTCGATGCAAGAATAAAAAGCTTAATATTTCACGTAGTGCTGTTTTCCCAAATGGGTGATAAATTAGTTTATATATTAGCTTATTTGATGGTTATATAGATACTGCCAGCGTACATAATTAAGTTGTAATTGGTTGCATGGTTTCATAGCATAGTAGTTTAAATGACTTATTGTAGTATTGGTTAAGTGCCAAATTAAGTAGAAAGCTGTTAATTATTTCCGGAGATATAAAATTAAAACTTCATTTTTCACGCCGCGCTCTCTTACAAAATGGCGAACACAGAATCTATGTTTCGGCATATTCGATTCTTGTAAAAAATACTTTCAGCATAACAATTTTGGTCAAAACTGGTTAGACGATATTATATACAATGCAAATAAACATAAAATATATATTTTGCGCTATTTTTAAAATAAGTGTCAAATCCATCTAAATTGCATATTTGAACATTGCCTAATAATAGTATTACTTATATGCCAAAAATTGCAGGAATCGGTTGTGTAGTTACCGATATATAACGTAAAAGCATATCCTCTTATGTACTATTTCATAAATGGCGGATTCATACAATTATTACTTTATAAATTCAATGCACACATCGTGCACTATAAACGTACTAAATTTGGTTGAAATCGGTTAAATAGTTCCCGAAATATTATATAGTACCCTTAGTTTTAAATTGCCCACCAGTTTTAAAATAAATACCTGGCGTGAACTAAACCTAAAAGTGTCCGATCTCGTTACTAAATACTATATGTGGACGTAGTTAAGTGAAATTATGTTGTAGGGTTTAAAAGTTTTTAAGGGAGGACATACATTCTATACAGACATTCGGGTGATTGCATAATCCTATATTTCCTTCGGAAAGTAGGCTAAAGAAAGCATATGTGGGTTTCCAGGAACGTCGCACTTACATATGAAAGGAACAGACGAAATACGGGTGTGTACTACGGGAACGAAATGTATTTTCCTTCACGATGATATTACGTATTATTGTATTACCATAATACACAACATCCACTTCGTCCATTGAACTGATATCAGACTGGTAGCGTGCCGGATAACTGAAGAATTAATTCCAGGCCCAAAAACCAAATAAAAATTTTCTCTATTTACAAAAATAAAGGCCGTTGACATTCTAAACATAATCTTATTAAAATAATCGTGTAACTTAAATTTTTCAATGCAAAATGTTATTATGATAGTTTTTCTACTGCGTTATGGGCTTTCAGCTTCTCAGTCGCGCTGTAAAGATTGCTCTTAAACCATTTATACACCTTACCTACGTGAACACAACTCGTAACGGGAAATAGGGATCATTTCCTACGTTTAAGTGTTTTGTCACCAAAGGTTGAAAACTATTCATGGAAATGCGTAGGAAGGGAGCACTTAAAAGTGAGCGAGACCTGGAAGAAGCCAGAACGTACGCACTCTGTCTGACTTCTTAGAAACTACGTGTAAAAATGTGTGAACAGAAAGTCTCAGGACAGAGATAAATACCTACTACTCGTGGGTTACCCAACCAATCCGGTAGTCAGACAAATGATCTGGAATCGTGCAGCTCTTTTTGTACTACAAAATAGCCCTAGGAGAATGCGCAGCGATTTATAATGGTGTGCCTAATTACAACTAGTGCATGTTTCAGAAGCAAACCTTCACAATTTCTCCCAATCACAACGGAGTACAAATCCTTCACCTTCACTGATTAAGAGCGTCGAGGATAAAAATACAAATGGCAGCGATTTGCATTTTTATTTCTTTGCGATTAACAAGTAAACAAAAATGCTGAACTGCAGACCAAAATATGCTGCGAAAACAATTATCAGATCTTGTTTCGCTTAGTGCCATTGCAGCAGCTTATTCACTCGTACTGCAGGTATTCCTGGCGCTGCAGTTGACACGTACATTTACAATGACATTCAGTTAAAGACTTCGACTTTATAACATAATTTTGTAATAATGGACTTAAAATTTCTAGCACAGCAGTACCGCAAACGCAGACATAATTTACAACAAAAATATAAAAACTGAAACGTTAATTGAGTTAGCCTATATTCCATTGTCGGTTACGCTCCAACTTGATGCGCGAGAATTTATCGAATTAAATGGCGGGTGATAAAATTTTGTCGCTTTTTAATTAAATAAAGAGCGGATAGTGGAGTGTTGAGGTTTAGGTTGCTTTTAACATCGGGGTCTCCAGAGACAAAGAGTGTGGATCGAGGTGATCATGGAGCAGCGCATGAATGGAAAGGCGGGGGGAAAGGGAGATCTCCAAGAAAACCTACCGAACAGCGGCATCGTCTGGCACGATTCCCACGTGCGAAAATCCGCCGGGAATCGAACCCGTTTCGCCGAAATCACTCCAAGCAATTGGAAGAATGTTTTACTTCGGTATTGACTGGCGACTTGAAATAAATGTGAAAAATTAGCATGCTATCAAATATATGAAACGTATAATAATGCTTCAGAAGGTATAGGATCTAATATCCATAAGATAAAATTAATATTCTTTTCGGAATTTTTTACTTTTGGATCACATAAAATCATTTGCAGCAACATAACCAATATTGAAAACATGTGTTTTGTAAACTCTTACTATTTATTTGTAAATTAAAAATATGTAATAGTAAAAATGAGGTTAATATTGAAATAAGTATAAGTAATTAAGATAATACGATATTAAAGAAGTTTAAATCATTAAACAAAGAACCTAATTCCAATATATCCAAATGACGGGATTTAGTTTTTATCTCTTATGACTCACTGCTTATAATTTCATAACGATCAAGAAAAACTGACTGATAAATTGGCTTTGAAAATCTNTTATCTCTTATGACTCACTGCTTATAATTTCATAACGATCAAGAAAAACTGACTGATAAATTGGCTTTGAAAATCTTTATTGTCTTATAATTTTAATAAAAAATGTATTATACAATATTTTCATTTAATGTTATTTTTTCCTATTTTTGGTTAGGGAACTGCCTATAATTATTCTTTTGTCTGACAGAAGAGCAGTGCACACTCAAAACTAAAGCTGAAATGAGACACATGCATGGATTCCCCGCAATTTGCCTTACTAACTTCGCTGTTATTTATTTAAGGCCTTAACAATTCTGGTCACGCAGATCATATTGACGTAGTTTGATAAATTCACTGCGGCAGTCCCAAAGCAGTGTAAACTTTCCCGAACTGGTAGACGTGCGTAATGTTTGTTCAGAAATGTCAGTGCAAAGTTGTTTTTAATTAGTGCATCCGCCTGTGTGTGAGTGTGTGCGCTTCAATTGCGAAAGTAACTTAAGTTACAAATCTCCATGTACGGTCACCACCACATTTTTCTTGAGTTTTAAAGTTGAAACACGAAATGTCCATTTCCTTACGTACTAGTTATCAGCTATGATATTGCTTTGATTATACACACCGTACAAGCATTTTTGTGCTTTATAANTTATCTCTTATGACTCACTGCTTATAATTTCATAACGATCAAGAAAAACTGACTGATAAATTGGCTTTGAAAATCTCTATTGTCTTATAATTTTAATCACAAATTTATTATACATTATTTTTATTTAATGTTATTTTTTCCTATTTTTGGTTAGGGAAATGCCTATAATTATTCTTTCGTCTGACAGAAGAGCAGTGCACACTCATAACTAAAGCTGAAATGAGACTCATGCATGGATTCTCCGCAATTTGCCTTACTAACTTCGCTGTTATTTATTTAACTCCTTAACAATTCTGGTCACGCAGATCATATTGACGTAGTTTGATAAATTCACTGCAGCAGTCCCAAAGCAGTGTAAACTTTCCCGAACTGGTAGACGTGCGTAATGTTTGTTCAGAAATGTCACTGCAAAGTTGTTTTTAATTAGTGTATCCACCTGTGTGTGAGTGTGTGCGCTTCAATTGCGAAAGTAACTTAAGTTACAAATCTCCATGTACGGTCACCACCACATTTTTCTTGAGTTTTAAAGTTGAAACACGAAATGTCCACTTCCTTACGTACTAGTTATCAGCTATGATATTGCTTTGATTATACACACCGTACAAGCATTTTTGTGCTTTATAANCTTCCTTACGTACTAGTTATCAGCTATGATATTGCTTTGATTATACACACCGTACAAGCATTTTTGTGCTTTATAACATATTAAAAAGTCAATAGACTGCCTAATTCATCCGGATAAAGCCAAAAGCAATTACCCTATTGAATATTAGACTAGCATAGAATATTTTACACAGTTGTCCATATTGTATTATCATTATAACTTTAGAAAGAGTAACTAAAATTAATCTAAAATTTGAATTAATATTAAACCAATGTAAAAGTTACTACAATATTCCCAATAGAAACTGTTATCTTCTTGTTTGAAGCGGGATGGTAAGAAAATAGAGCACTGTATCAATATATATTCCTGACTGCTAAGCTTTTGATGAAAGGGTGGCGTGTTTCAAATTACAACAATATTACACACCAGTTGATGGCCTTCATGCGGAAATAGATCACGTCGTACTGTGGATGCCAGACAATCTCAAAACTATAACACATAAAAATAATATATTTTTACAGTGTTTCTCTGTCCCGAAATGTTTCAATAGCTAACGCAGAAATCAAGATAAGTTAACGCATTTCCGTTTGCCATGTTAACCGTATCGAACAAGTGAGTTTGTCTTTGCCCAGCCAGACTTCATTTCATGAACACGCACTATCAATTTCGAAGATAAATAGCGTGATCGAATGTTTATCGTCCGCATCTGATCTGGGTGTTGAATCTCGGCCCCGCCCAGCGGATACACGCCAGGTTCCCTTGACCCACGGCAACTATACGAAGAAGCTACGAACTTCTTCGCTCCAACAAACTGCGGTCTGTCCACGTGTGTGGGCTGCGTCTGTTAAGGCGACCTTCTAACTGCCCTCATTTATCACGAAACCCGGGGAGCTATAAAGGCGACTTTGTCACGCGCTTCCAGTGCCCCGTCGACGGTACGTGAGAATCAATTAACTCGCGTGCGTGCATTTTGTCTGCCGCGCTGCATGTTAGAAAGTTAAAAAAGATCCCCGAAACGCGTTTTAATTGCTGCCATGTTCCACCTTTCCTGAAGCCCTGANGCATGTTAGAAAGTTAAAAAAGATCCCCGAAACGCGTTTTAATTGCTGCCATGTTCCACCTTTCCTGAAGCCCTGACTAAAGGTTCAACTTCCATGATATTTCTCCGCATCGTGCAAACGAAGGTTAACTACGTCTAGAAAATTAAACTAAAGGGACAGCGCACCGCGTTCATGCGCACTCACATTAATAATATTTTGCATAAGTACTATTCCTTACGATGTATTACCAACACAGCTATTTTCTCTCTGGTTTTATTTAAATTGATTATAAAATAAATATTACAATGTATCGATAAAATATAAGTTAAAGTAATGTTTATCCANAATATTACAATGTATTGATAAAATATAAGTTAAAGTAATGTTTATCCAAAAATAAGGTACTTTTGTGCTGATAAAAGTATAAAACGCTTGTGATACATGACATATTTAAGAAACAAACTAAGCACGCCATGGATGAGGTGATTTTTCAAATACTAAATTCAAAAAGTGTGAAGAAGCCGTGAATGGCCTATTACTAGAGACCTGAAGAATTCGCGGATTCATTTCGGGACAAGCTAGGATTCAAAACGCGTGCGTTTATATAACTGTAGCCATTGGTACACGCTGTGTTTGACACCTCCTGGAGAACGGTGTACAATTGTCGCCTACCACTGTGACAGCAGACAACCAATGCGCAGTTGATTCAGCATATTTGCACGTAAGACTGTAGAGTCTAGCCTGCAGGTCGTTGAACTCGCGAATTTTTCAGGTCTCTACCTATAACAAACTGTCCATGATTGACTAAACCCGTTTCGTTATACATTAACATCTGAGTGCGAATAAAGCAAACACGCAATTTGTTGGTAATGCCCTGTACTAACGTTCAGCACTTATATTGAAACCAGTGAACAAAGTACTGCGTTCTCGATGATACCGGTATTAATCATTCATGTCAAATTAGTGTAGAAAATGCCACTTTCAGACTAGCTACAAGGAAAGCTTGGCACTAATGCCTTGCTGTGTACACTACTGCTCATAAACATAATTCGACTGCAACGTTGGTGATTGAACGGGCTAACACAAAACTATGGATAGTTTAGCAACACACAATGTTTTAATACTTCTATGTAATCTTTCGTCTGAACATACATTTCGCCCTACGCCGCAATAGGAGAAATAAATTTAAGAAATATCTCGTCAGATAAAGTTTACTCTAGGGAAATATTTGCTTATAAATTTGGAAACAAACCTTTACCTATTATTGCCGTTTCCTTTATTTTTTTTCCCCACCTGTATTGTGTTACGGATACCTCTAGAATTCAATCAAATGGTTTTGTGCTATTGTTGGCCCTTCTTGCTTGTAAGATGTATCCCTAGAATTTAATTGTAGGAATTCCTGTAGATCTTGTCACTACAGGGCTCTATACATGTTTATATGCTGTTCAGGATTAATTCAGCACTTTTAAAGTCAACCATTGAAAAACGTCACTGTCTCTACCAACATATATATTTTAAAGGGCATACTGACTGATATACCCTCAGTTAAGTTGGTATCGACGGACGGAAAGTAGTTCTCTACGGGTAAACTTGTGTGAATACTGAAATGATTTCTTTTTGCTTTCTGTATTTTTGTTGCATATAAGTTTAAGAATTAGCCAATTCGTAAAACATTTACTTTTATAAAAGTTCCCAGTTTGAATTGGCCGAAGCACGAGTAAAGTTATCAGGCATATAGAAACATTAACTTCACATATGGCGAAATAATACACAAGGTGCATACAAGTGTATCTTGAGCAATGCTTTCGAAAGTTCTCAATTTACAGTGAGCATCCTATAGCTGGTAATCACATAGAATATTTTAAGATGGAGACGACTGGATATATATTTTTTTCGTGCTATGTAGAAGGACTTAAAAATTTGAGGTCAGAGATATCTTGAAAATTGTACTTCTTACTATTTTGAAGACTGATCTTTTATCGCACAAAAGCAGATCACGAACAAGTACAATACTGTGTGTTGAATGCCCTGCAAAGAAGTTCGAGCAGCAGGTATTTTGCGGCGCCTTAACGGCCCTGCCTACCAAGCTGGCAGCCGCGAACTTCAAATGGGGAATCAATGTAAAACGAAATTCCTTCTTTTTGCGTCAGTTTTAAAGATAGATTTTTCACACAACAAGTATTCTGCGTGAAATTTCTTAAGAAATGTTGCTACGTTTTTTAATATAAATAAATAATTTAAAAAATAATGATTTTATATAGCAATATTTTCTGATAAAGTGGCGTCAAAATGTATTTTGTTTGGAAAAGTTATCTGTAAAATTGACGCAATGAGAAGGAATTTCGTTCAGCATTGATTCCCCATTTGAAGTTCACGGCTGCCGGCTTGCCAGGCATGGCCTCTGACAGCGCACGAGAGCCACGGATAGTGCCAACAACGGGACGTCAAAAACCTCGCAGAGTTGCTTGTCCCTTTGGACAGGAATCAGCGCGAGCTCGAAGCACTCGGGGTTTTCTTCCCCCGCTCGCCGTCATGCACAAGGGGATTCCGCTCCGTAAATATTACATGTCCCGTTGGTTATCTTTNGCATGTTAGAAAGTTAAAAAAGATCCCCGAAACGCGTTTTAATTGCTGCCATGTTCCACCTTTCCTGAAGCCCTGATTGAAGGTTCAACTTCCATGATATTTCTCTCCATCGTGCAAACAAAGGTTAACTACGTCTAGAAAATTAAACTAAAGGGACAGCGCACCGCATTCATGCGCACTCACATCAATAATATTTTGCATATGTACTATTCCTTACGATGTATTACCAACACAGCTATTTTCTCTCTGTTTTTATTAAAATTGATTATAAAATAAATATTACAATGTATTGATAAAATATAAGTTAAAGTAATGTTTATCCAAAAATAAGGTACTTTTGTGCTGATAAAAGTATAAAACGCTTGTGATACATGACATATTTAAGAAACAAACTAAGCACGCCATGGATGAGGTGATTTTTCAAATACTAAATTCAAAAAGTGTGAAGAAGCCGTGAATGGCCTATTACTAGAGACCTGAAGAATTCGCGGATTCATTTCGGGACAAGCTAGGATTCAAAACGCGTGCGTTTATATAACTGTAGCCATTGGTACGCGCTGTGTTTGACACCTCCTGGAGAACGGTGTCCAATTGTCGCCTACCACTGTGACAGCAGACAACCAATGCGCAGTTGATTCAGCATATTTGCACGTAAGACTGTAGAGTCTAGCCTGCAGGTCGTTGAACTCGCGAATTTTTCCGGTCTCTACCTATAACAAACTGTCCATAATTGACTGAACCCGTTTCGTTATACATTAACATCTGAGTGCGAATAAAGCAAACACGCAATTTGTTGGTAATGCCCTGTACTAACGTTCAGCACTTATATTGAAACCAGTGAACAAAGTACTGCGTTCTCGATGATACCGGTATTAATCATTCATGTCAAATTAGTGTAGAAAATGCCACTTTCAGACTAGCTACAAGGAAAGCTTGGCACTAATGCCTTGCTGTGTACACTACTGCTCATAAACATAATTCGACTGCAACGTTGGCGATTGAACGGGCTAACACAAAATTATGGATAGTTTAGCAACAGATAATGTTTTAATACTTCTATGTAATCTTTCGTCAGAACATACATTTCATCCTACGCCGCAATAGGAGAAATAAATTTAAGAAATATCTCGTCAGATAAAGTTTACTCTAGGGAAATATTTGCTTATAAATTTGGAAACAAACTTTTACCTATTATTGCCGTTTCCTTTATTTTTTTCCCCACCTGTATTGTGTTACGGATACCTTTAGAATTCAATCAAATGGTTTTGTGCTATTGTTGGCCCTTCTTGCTTGTAAGATGTGTGCCTAGAGTTTAATTGTAGGAATTCCTGTAGATCATGTCACTACAGGGCTCTATACATGTTGATATGCTGTTCAGGATTAATTCAGCACTTTTAAAGTCAACCATTGAAAAACGTCACTGTCTCTACCAACATGTATATTTTAAAGGGCATACTGACTGATATACCCTCAGTTAAGTTGGTATCGGCGGACGGGAAGTAGTTCTCTACAGGTAAACTTGTGTGAAAACTGAAATGATTTTTTTTTTGCTTTCTGTATTTTTGTTGCATATAAGTTTAAGAATTAGCCAATTCGTAAAACATTTACTTTTATGAAAGTTTCCAGTTTGAATTGGCCGAAGCACGAATAAAGTTATCAGGCATATAGCAACATTAACTTCACATATGGCGAAATAATACACAAGGTGCATACAAGTGTATCTTGAGCAATGCTTTCGAAAGTTCTCAATTTACAGTGAGCATCCTATAGCTGGTAATCACATAGAATATTTTAAGATGAAGACGACTGGATATATATTTTTTTCGTTCTATGTAGAAGGACTTAAAAATGTGTGAGGTCTGAGATATCTTGAAAATTGTACTTCTTACTATTTTGAAGACTGATCTTTTATCGCACAAAATCAGATCACGAACAAGTACAATACTGTGTGTTGAATACCCTGCAAAGAAGTTCGAGCAGCAGGTATGTTGCGGCGCCTTAACGGCCCTGCCTACCAAGCATGCAGCCGCGAACTTCAAATGGGGAATCAATGTAAAACGAAATTCCTTCTCTTTGCGTCACTTTTAAAGATAGATTTTTCACACAACAAGTATTCTGCGTGAAATTTCTTAAGAAATGTTGCTACGTTCCAACTTTTTTGTTTAATTTTTTAATATAAATAAATAATTTAAAAAATAATGATTTTACATAGCAATATTTTCTGATAAAGTGGCGTCAAAATGTATTTTGTTTGGAATAGTTATCTGTAAAATTGACGCAATGAGAAGGAATTTCGTTCAGCATTGATTCCCCATTTGAAGTTCACGGCTGCCGGCTTGCCAGGCATGGCCTCTGACAGCGCACGGGAGCCACGGATAGTGCCAACAACGGGACGTCAAAAACCTCGCAGAGTCGCTTGTCCCTTTGGACAGGAATCAGCGCGAGCTCGAAGCACTCGGGGCTTTCTTCCCCCGCTTGCCGTCATGCACAAGGGGATTCCGCTCCGTAAATATTACATGTCCCGTTGGTTATCTTTTCCGTGGGCTCGCGAGTTCCACACACCCCAGGTCCTGTGAGATGAAAGCTCCTGTCGCGAAGAAGATAAACATTTCCTTCTTTTGTCGTCCCACGCCAGGTGTACACAATCGATTCTGATTCTGCAGACAGTAATGCCGAAAAAGTCAAATCCTCCTGTAGTCCACCCACGGTATCTACACATTTTCTGAAACGAACATTAGGAAAAACAACAACATATACGGTTGTTTCTTGTTCCATAAATTAATCGTGCATCGCAAGCGGTTTATACTTCCGTTTGAAAGTAACTTTTTTTAATTAAACGAAACTTAAAGTTTTTTGACTAAATCATAATACGTATTCGATAGTTTTCATGCAATAAAATCAGAGTGAAAATATGCATGTTGGCAATGGATAGTGAGAAACCGTCCTCAGATGAAATGTTACTCAAGTGAATTCTGCACATTAGTTTTGAAGTACGTGTTTCTTGCCGAAACATGTGAGTTGTAAAATTTGTGGGAACATGTTTCTCAGTAAAGTATAAGATTTTTGGTTTTTGATTCAGTACGCGAGTAGGCCTATTGTGTATTGAACTTGTTTAATATTTTTTTACGTTTTGTTAATATGCCACGTAANATTCAGTACGCGAGTAGGCCTATTGTGTATTGAACTTGTTTAATATTTTTTTACGTTTTGTTAATATGCCACGTAATGATACGAATTAAGTAGTTTTAAAGTAAAACTTAATCATGGGCTCAGAAAAGTTGGAAGTAACCATTAATTAATACATTAAAGCACTAACGGATCGTTAAATTACACGGTAAGCAAACAAAAATATCTTCCTATCGAGTACAACAAAACCATTTATTGGGGGTTCTCAACACTTTTGAAAGCCATGGTTTGTTTTTCTGTACGTCTTTTACTTACCTTTGTGCCGCATATGAAAATTATAATTACTATTGACTTAATTATTATATCATTAACTGTAAAGATTTACTATCGAAGGAACGAAGCAGTAAAAGTTCTAACTCGTCTTTTTGAAGTTAGATTGATGGTCAGACACAAGATAGCTACGTAATAGCCCGTGGCAACATCGTGCCGCAAACCCGGTAACTGAAAGCTACCCATCGCTCCTCGACCTGAAGTGCATGTAAGGTGTTTGTAAAAGTAAGACTAATGTATTTGAGTAATGTAAAGTAATTTTCTAAATGCAATTTTTTAAAGTGATAAAATAATACTTGTTAAGGTTTTTTAATGTTTATGTTGTTTGTTTCAGGAGACAGTGGATGTTGGTGAGGAGGAAACAGAAATAGAGGCAGGAGCAAGTGGAGGACAAAACCATCCGGATGTTCAACATGGAGAATCCTTTGCCAACCCCAAACCCCTGAGAGAGTGAAGATAAAGGAAACTGACTAGAGTCCCAAAATGATGTCGAGTGCTTTTGATTTACTTAAAACCGCTCTAGCTTAATTGGACACATATTCTTCTGAAAACGACGAGGTAACGTCCTGTTCTAAGTACGTAACTGGGAAAGTGAAAAATTATTCTCCTGAAACAAGGAACGGGGTTCAGCATGCTATATTCGATATCCTTATGAAGGCAGATAAAAGCTTCTATGAATGGAGAGCAGAAAATGCTTGCCATGGCTATCAACAGTCACATTCAGCAGATGGTAGACGTCCAACCACTGGAATGTCTCATCAGTCAGCTCCCGAATTTTCCTTCACAATCCTACTAGCCTCAATTCAAGCAACCAATTCTCGTTCGGATCAGCACGAATGGCTCGTCAGCTCCTAATCAAGTCGCAACTAATGGATTTAGATTTATGAGCGACTCATGAGCGACTCGGCTCTCAAGTCTACACGCACCACAAGAGGGTAAAACCTATGCACGACTATGTATACGAAGAAGGGAATGGTAAGAAGAGCGATAATTAGCGTAAATGCGAATTCGCACGTCCGCAGATCACGCCGAAAAGATAGAGCAGACAGCACCAACAGCCAATCAGATAGCTTCTCGTCACTTCTACGTTATCGGTGCAGACAACGCCGATATTATTTATCTATAGTTCGGTGCGTTCTGTCCAAGGCAACCAAAATGGCTTCCATAGAAANTGCAGACAACGCCGATATTATTTATCTATAGTTCGGTGCGTTCTGTCCAAGGCAACCAAAATGGCTTCCATAGAAAATGACGTTTACAGGTTAACTATTATAAATCATGTGATGATAGTCTATCTCTGTGACCAGCAACGGAAAAAATATTCAAAGATAAAGGAGTGGTTTGTTGTACGGCCCACGACAGCGGGGTTATTAGCAAAAGCTAAAGGAAATGAAAAACATGTAATTTTTGAAATCTCAACATCCTCATAGCGCAACTGATTTTAAAAGGGATGAAAATTGGCTTCCTGGTAGCTCGTGGACAAATCAAACAAAGCTTGGAATTACGGGTAATTAGATAACGCAAAAATGTTGATGAGTGAATCGGTACCACTGAAATCCGCCCAGCTTGTTCTGTCTGGTGGGCGTGATCTGCCTTACTATCTGGCCACAGGCGCACTGAAGCGATTGTAGAGCTGCCTTGTGTCAAACCAGGAAACTAGCGGAGAGATTAACTTGCGGCCTGCCAAGTAACTGATACTGTGTGATGGTTTGAAATGTAGATATTCAACTGCTACGCTAATTATTGCTGAACTNAGCCTGCCAAGTAACTGATACTGTGTGATGGTTTGAAATGTAGATATTCAACTGCTACGCTAATTATTGCTGAACTGTGCATTAAACAAGAAAGAATCTTTAATCTTATTCCAGTCAGCAACAATTAAAACGTTATACTTTCTATAAGACATTATGACGGAATTGCATTGCCTAATTCGCTACAACATTAAAGTATGAACTCCCGTAAGTACCTAAAGCCGGTATTTATGNTTCGCTACAACATTAAAGTATGAACTCCCGTAAGTACCTAAAGCCGGTATTTATGCAAGGATGTGCAAAACAATTTTTCTCCCGTAGTTTGACTCAAAACGTACTCACTCAGGAATGAACCACCTATATAAAATTTTTATGGTCGAAGGCTGCTGTCCCGATTAATCTGAGGACCGTGGCGAAAATGGCAGACTGACTAGATGCAAAATTCCGCACTCGCCCAGCTTTGACCCCATTAGCCTCAGTGCGCTATTGCCAGTTCGATTACCGTCTTAGCTGCTAAAGTTTGTATCGCCTGGTTCGCCTCCAACCTGGATGTAGTCCTCTGACGTCAACAGACAGCTCATTTTCCACGCAGGAGAAATTCTTCGCGCCCGTAACGCCTGGTGCATTGTGTCTACAAAGCAAACATACATTCTGTTTTCCTGAATTTTCGTAGATGGCTGTAGGTTAGGTGACATTTAGGTAATATGGTTGTAGGTAAAAAATACACAGAGGTGACAAAAGTCATGGGATAGCAATATGTTATTATACAGATGGCAGTAGTATCGCCTTCAAAATGCATAAGTGGGCAGTGCATTGGTTTGGCTTTCATTTGTAGTCAAGTGATTCATGTGAAAAGGTTTCTGACGTGATTATAGCTGCACGACGGGAATTAACAGACTTTGAACGCCGAATGATAGCTGGAGCTAGACGCATGGAACATTCAATTTCGGAAATGGTTAGGGAATTCAACATTCCGAGATTCACAGTGTCAAGAGTGTGCCGAGAATACCTAATTTCAGGCATAACCTCCCACCATGGACAACGCAGTTGCCAACCGGCTGTACTTAATGACCGATACCAACGACATGAGCACATAATGGTCAGTGTTAACAGACAAGAAACACTGCGTGAAATAACCGCAGGAATTAATGTGGGACGTACGACGGACGTGTCCGTTAGGACAGTGCGCTGAACTTTGGCTGTACTGGGCTTTGCCAGCAGAAGACCGACTCGAGTGCCTTTACTAACAGCACGACATCGCCTGCAGCGCCTCTCCTGGGCTTGTGGCCATATCAGTTGGACCCTAGACGACTGGAAAACCGTGGCTTGGTTAGATGAGTCCCGATTTCAGTTGGTAAGAGC
>NQII01009327.1:36410-49646 GCA_002778355.1 Clitarchus hookeri | reverse complement strand
TTGTAATGTACAATATACATTATTTGACATGCATCAAAGGATTCTTACATGATGCAAACAGACTTCTTTCATTGTGCCTAATTGTATACATTCATCTCAAAAGATCCTGTCAAATTACTTTTTAATTCATAATTACATGTCAGCATTGTAATAATACATATTCGCTTATTATTTCCAGGTTACTTATGCCAACACACTGAGGTTGTGTTTGATATTCACCTGTATTTCGGTTGTAAAATGTAGCTACAATATGCTTACTTTCAGATGTTATTGCAAACCATTCGCTTTAGATTACTGATCTAACCTTGCTGTGGTATGAACATGCAAACAGCTGCTATTCTCCCGTATTAATATCATTTTCGTAACACTCGTACGTACAAGCAATGCACTGTTTACCATTGTCTGTAAGGGTTTATATTTATATTACTGGTGATACTGCGTATCAAACAAATGAACTAAAATGCAATACTTCCTTACCTTGGTAACATCAGGATGCGAATTGAATTGGCATTCTATTTGGACCCATGCCTCCTTTTTGGCAGTCAGGTTACTGCAATCAGTTTTCTTATTTTCGATTACGTTCGCATAAGTACGAACGAGCCCAAATAAAATGTTTCGTTCATTAATTGAAAAACGCTCAAACCTTCCACCTGATGACATTTTTCAAAATCAAAACAATATATCATTACCATAGACTACATAAGAACATTTAGGTACACAAAATATTGCACTTCTTTCTATTGGCTGTTAACTATGACGTTTCCATGACGTCACTAAAGTTCGTGTATCTTCGGTACACGATCGGTCTTCCTCGCGAAAAGGACGAGTCAAGGCTTTCCTTCGGTAAGGAAAGGAACGACTAGCCTTTTTGCGTCTTTGCACGATACTTTAAGAAAAGGAGCTAGGCCTTCCTTCTGCCTTCCTTCTGGAAGTAAGCCTTGAAGAACAAGAAAAGGAAGATCTCAGCATACGGCCCTAAGAATCACATGACTTAAACATCACATGTTCTAAAACTATTAAAAATAGAATAAAGGATAAAACAGTTGCAATTAAGGAAAATTCGACTACAAAAATGTCGCGTGTTGAGTATGTTGCTACAACTGCAGATTGCTGTACCAATGGAAAGCGAAGTTTTTTGGGCATTACGGCACATTGGAGAGATCCAGAAACATTATCTAAAGACAGTTGTGCNACGGCACATTGGAGAGATCCAGAAACATTATCTAAAGACAGTTGTGCTTTTTCATACAAACACTTGAGGGGTCGGTACCCATATGATGCACTTGCATCTGCATTTGCCAACATCTATGAAGAATACAGGATTTACAAAAAGGTGGCATGTACTACAACGGACAATGGATCAAACTTTGTTAAGATATTCAATGTATTTGGTTGTAATACTGATGACAGCTCAGTAGAAGAAGAGGCACAGTTCGTTAATTTGACCGAAATACTGAATCATAACAGCAGGGAAGAGATAGATACCATAACTCCTACTTTGCCACCGCATCAAAGGTGTGCAAGCCACCCCATCCATTTGACATCTACTCAAGATATTGAAGAAGCCCTTACTACTTAGAGTGAATTAAAAGGAATTTACATACCAATGCTTGGCAAATCAAGACTTGGCAAAACAAGCTGAATTTGTGAAAGAAGTTTGTAGAACAACTTTAGTGATACCAGCTAAAACACAATGGAATTCTATATACAATACCCTGCAGCAATTAAGCGATTTCTTGCAAAANAAGCCCTTACTACTTAGAGTGAATTAAAAGGAATTTACATACCAATGCTTGGCAAATCAAGCCTTGGCAAAACAAGCTGAATTTGTGAAAGAAGTTTGTAGAACAAATTTAGTGATACCAGCTAAAACACAATGGAATTCTATATACAATACCCTGCAGAAATTAAGCGATTTCTTGCAAAAAAAAAAAAACAGAAAGGTTTGGCAGCATAATGGAACAGGCAGGCTGCCTGGTGNCAATTAAGCGATTTCTTGCAAAAAAAAAAAAACAGAAAGGTTTGGCAGCATAATGGAACAGGCAGGCTGCCTGGTGGTATGCAGGCCTACAATACTGCTAGTGTATCAATAACTTCCCGACGAACTGAGAGACCATGGTGTGGGAGATACGCTGGCTCAATCAGTAATAGTGCCGAGGCAGCTGTTACAAAAAACAAAACTACTACAAAACCAAGGACCACACCACACAATTTCCGGTACTGTCGGGGCCAAGAAATGCATTGACATAATGAGTGCCCAAGCTACTTCAAAGCCCACTGAGGGAAATAGGGAAATAAGGCAATGAAACTAGGAGTGATGTACCGCAAACCAAAACACAATGTAAAAATTGCTAATACAGTGCAACTACCTTCNAGGCAATGAAACTAGGAGTGATGTACCGCAAACCAAAACACAATGTAAAAATTGCTAATACAGTGCAACTACCTTCGCCATATTTAGGATAAATTTTTAAAAAATATGTGCTTTTTATTAAGTATTTCAGTAACAGTGAACAGCTGCCACACCATTGCATTAATTGACACAGGTGCATCACATTATTTCTTACATGAGCAGTTTGTAAACAAACTCCAGTTACAGTGCCAACTTCAGAAAGTGCAACTAGCCACCCAAACTGGAAGTAGCCAGGCGAACAGCACAATTTCAACAAAACTTGCCATACATAAAATATGCATGCAATTTTCTACTCTCATAGCACCGGACTTAAGAGAAGGCATTACTCAAGTGGTGGCATGGTTGCAGGAACAGGATGCGAGAGTAAAAGTGTCATACGATNGGACTTAAGAGAAGGCATTACTCAAGTGGTGGCATGGTTGCAGGAACAGGATGCGAGAGTAAAAGTGTCATACGATTGTATAAGTTTCGGTCATGAGAAATGAGTAACAGTTTTGCCACATGGGATATTATCAATGGCTTGTTAACAGTGAAGTGGGGTAAGGAATGTTTGTCCATGCAGTACCAGAAAACTTCCAGTGTGTCATACAAGTCATCCTTGAAAATCCACAGGATGTTTTTACTGCTGTCAAACTTATTCATACATATCAAAATTACAGAGCATGCCATACCAACAATCTACAAAAAGCCACTGATAATCACACCATCTGACTAAACAGACTACCACTGCAGGATCTTCGAAAATCTGGTGTGTTAAATGATTCGATATGGTGTAACTGAGCCCTCTAATAGTAATTACAATTCTTTAATTATGCTATCACCGAAAATAATGGATCATGATGCTTTTAATGGACACCCACCCACTAAACCAGGTTACAAAATGTTTAGCATGTCTACTGATGAATGTCAAGAGTGCACTTAACATGCTCAATTTCGCCAAGATAATGTCAACATCTGACTTGCATTTGGTGTACTGGCAAGTGACAGTATCACCCGCGGAGATACACATAACAGCCTTCGAAATACCTTATGTGAGGTATTACCAATTTTTTGCCATGCAATTTGCCGTTAGGTGAATCTCTCAATATTCCATGCCCTGATGGTCCATGTCTTGGATGGATACATAGGCAAATTCACATATTTCTACTTAGATGATTTGATCGTCTTGTCAGGTAGCTCGGAAGAACATTTGTTGCACTTAGAATAAGTGTTCACAAATGTCACATTGGCAAAACCAATATAGAATACTTAGGCCACCTGGTTGATGAGCAAACTAACCGGACTAGCCCAAAACATGCATGCATCAGTGATGATTAACAAACACCACAAACCTACAAGCAGAGTGGAAAATATTTTGGAATCTCTAATTCGNTGCATGCATCAGTGATGATTAACAAACACCACAAACCTACAAGCAGAGTGGAAAATATTTTGGAATCTCTAATTCGATACATCAGTACATACAAAAATTGTGCTTCTGTAACAGCCCTACTTACCACTTTACATTCAATGCAACATAAATTCCAGTAGAGTGGTGATGAAGATGGAGCATTTGAAGAGTTCAAGACAGTTCCGCCAGTGCCATACCTTCTCCTATCTCGACCTCACAAAACACTTGTATTTACAGACATGAGTCAGGGAGGACTGGAGATTGTCCTGTTTCAGTTCAGGTAGGGGTATGAGAAATACATAACTGATAATGGGAATTCCAAGTTTAGCCCTGTATAAAGGCATTATTAAATAATGAATGTCAATGTTTTCGATTGAGTGGNCATAATGGGAATTCCAAGTTTAGCCCTGTATAAAGGCATTATTAAATAATGAATGTCAATGTTTTCGATTGAGTGGTCAGTGAAATGGTAAAGGCAGTATCTATTATGTTAGCGACTCACACTTGGAACCAATAATCAAAGTCTTGTGTGGCTACATAAGATGTGTGAGGCAGGTATAAAACTCGCAAGATTGTCCCAACTCATGCAATCATAACACTTTTTAATGGAGGATGTTCTTGGGATTGAGAAAAAGCTAACAAATTCCCTATCCCACTCACCAGGCAAAGACTGATGACATATTTATCCTCAGCAGTGCCTACAGGCACCTCAACCGCACAATCACACAGCATACCGATGCACACAGAGGGTAGGACACGTGGATCCGAGGTGAACATGAGGACCAGTAGCATCACAGCTATACCATCTGCTTCGACACCTACATTGCCAGTACCTACAGGTGCTTCACCTATACCAAAGCCTGGTGCTCTATGTCCATAAAGGAGGGAGTGTGCAGGGTTGAGGGAGTCTGGGAGTTCAGCAATGGCAACACAACACCAAGTGTCCTGATTACCAAAAAGCCAGCACTTACCGATGCCTGGTATCCCGATGCCCACAAAAGAAGTGGTATGCAGGTTCGACACGACCTTGAGGCCCAATATCAACATTGCACCGGAAATCACATCAACCACACCACCGGTACCCATAGGTGCTTCACCTGCACTGCTACCCGGTATCCTGATGCTTACACAGGGGGCTGTTCATGGGTTTAAGGTGACCTGGAGATCCAATGAAGGCAACACAGATGCACAGCAACCATCACCAGCGGAACCCTCATTACAGCTGGCATGGGAGTTATATAGCTATATCAGCGACGCCTCGGGCATCCTGCTGAGCTGTCCCAAAAACCTCAGGCATAAAATGTGCTGATATTGCTGCACAGCTAGCAGTGGCAGCATACCACACCAATATCGACTCCACATCGTTGCCACTCAGCCCTTGCAGTGTGCCACACAATCAGCACAACAGTGACACCAGCGTCACGATGCCCCAGCGCCAAGGAACTACCTGCTGCCCTGCCCTCGGCACCAGTCAACTTTCTGCCACCTGTCAGACAGCAAGTAGGAGGGACCACAAATGGCATAGGGTCAAAAAAGGGCTTCCAAGAGGGGGAAATTTGATGCAGTTTATGGCTATGTCACTGAGCCTTTGTTGCCCTATGCACACCATGCCAATCAACATACACCAAATGCAGGTGGGTGCAACAGTAACGAACATAGCAGGCTGCCCCTGGCTACCTCTGACCAACTGGTCGAGCAGGCCAGGCCATTAAAATTACAAAACAATATGGCCACCACTACCAAACTCAATGCAAAATCTGTGTGCAGGACCAAATTCACTATGACAAAGGATGTGACAGCAGTGCCGACTAATGTGGTTCAGAACCTACATATTCAACCACCAAATAGATTAACACCGAATGTAAGTACATGTAAACCAACAGTTATTGCAGTGCCAATGTTTTTAGTGTCAATGTGATTATTTAAAAAACTCTGTTAGTCATTCATTTGAGTAATGTAATACATCAATTCGCCCCGCAACTTAACAAATAAAAACTTCAGACTGCACTCGCACAGTAATAAATATCAACGTCACTTCAAAAGGACAAGTGTATATTTTGGTGTATAAACTTAGTATGTCCTAGTGTGTAAATGTACCATCGAAAGCGTTCCATGTACATAATTGTATTTTTCTTACCTTATATTTCTAGCAGACATTCCAAGGTTAAAAGCAAGTATAGAGAGTAAATAGCAAGTTAAGTGAAGGCAGAGCTTGGAAAGTTCAAAAAAAAAAAAAAAAGGAACTAATTCCAATTCCTAAGTAAAAAACTGGAACTAGTTCAAATTCCAAGTTCCTTTGTTTAACCTCCAGACAAAAACAATTCTTTTAACCAAGCTTCTGCAGTTAGTTTGTCAGGCCCACATAACCAATCCAACTTTAACCTGGGAATCAGGCAAGACACAATCACAAATTTCTTATCCAACCAGATGTGACGAAACCTTTTCTTGATCACGGAAAGAACAGCTTTTAAAAGTGGCAAAAAATAATCCATATGCATGCATTCTCTACCTACCAGTTTCTTCTCCAGTGCATTAACTGTAGGAGGCAAGTGGCCTATATACAAACCTACCACCTTATGAAGAATATCTAAGGAATGTGGAACTAATCCCATTACTTCACAGTATTCCTTAAACAGCTGTAATTCAGACAGTGAAAGCCTGGGCAATGAGCAGTAGTCCATTATGCTGCCAAACCTTTCTGTTTTTTCTTTGCAAGAAATCGCTTAATTGCTGCAGGGTATTGTATATAGAATTCCATTGTGTTTTAGCTGGTATCACTAAATTTGTTCCACAAACTTCTTTCACAAATTCAGCAGATATGGTAGACTTGTTTTGCCAAGGCTTGATTTGCCAAGCATTGGTATGTAAATTCCTTTTAATTCACTCTAAGTAGTAAGGGCTTCTTCAATATCTTGAGTAGATGTCAAATGGATGGGGTGGCTTGCACACCTTTGATGCGGTGGCAAAGTAGGAGTTATGGTATCTATCTCTTCCCTGCTGTTATGATTCAGTATTTCGGTCAAATTAACGAACTGTGCCTCTTCTTCCACTGAGCTGTCATCAGTATTACAACCAAATACATTGAATATCTTAACAAAGTTTGATCCATTGTCAATTGTAGTATATGGCACCTTATTGTAAATCCTGTATTCTTCATAGATGTTGGCAAATGCAGATGCAAGTGCATCATATGGGTACCGACCCCTCAAGTGTTTGTATGAAAAATGCACAACTTGCTCCTGGCCAGTGAAAATGCACGTGAAGATTCCTGGCTGTCTGTGTTGCCCCAGGATGACCAGCAAAACGGCTGCTGTGGGCGTGCCTTAGTACGTGTTCTCGCGCTCCTGTTGGTACATAGAGGAACCAGGTCACATCGGGATGCTGCCGATGGGTCTCGACGTGTGTGTCCCAGACGCGCCAGCACTCACCATCTCCCTGTACGATTTTCGCCTTCTTGGCCTGCGTTTGCGTGCAATGATGTCGTGCCTTGAAGACCATGGTCTGAATTTCATCGAGCCTGGGTTCCATGTCTGATGTGACCTCCATGACATTACAGATTACCGGCTCATCATCTGTTGTTTGCTGTTACACTATTTGTTGTGGAATGGGTTTAACTGTGGTTTCATGTTGATGTGTTGTTGCATACTGTAGTTTTGTCCTGCGGCAGTAAGCGTCCGGCTCGCCTACCCGTCAGTTAGTTTTCCGCTGGTGGTTTCCTGCCATTGTTTACATTACCCTGCATTTTCTTTTTGAGGTTAGGACATTCTTAATGCCAGTGGTGTTGTATGCCTTAAAAATACCTGCATGGAAAAGGGGGGCCTTCCCTTCTAACTGCACCTGCTTGCATATTTTCAGCTGACATGTTTGGGCCAGCTGTTATGGGTGTATCAAGTCGGCTATTCCCTTTGTTGTTAGGTGTTGTTTGGCTCGCCCCTTTCATGCCGTGTCCAGCTGATAACTGTGTGTTCTTGTTCCATGTTATGTGGTCATGGGGCCATGGTTGGTGTGTTCCATTCCGATCCCTGTGGTGCACTTTATTTTCGGCATTGGCCGGGTCTATTAATACTTTGGACCTCATGAACAGGTCTACACTGCCTTGTATCAGTGGTGCAAGGGCCAATTTGAATTCCGATCTTACAGTCGATGCAATTACCTCCAAAATGTCTGGGTCTAGCATATGTGGATGAAAATGTTTAATGATGTTGATTTTTCGGGTGGCAAATGCTGTTAGTGTCTCATGATCACTCTGTGACTCTAAAATGGCCCAACTTTGAGCCTGCAGTGACCCATATGTGGAGTTAAAATGTCTGAGGAAGGCACTTTGGAACTCGGCCCATAGTATGACATAGTGGTCAATGGACAGCCACCACGTGCGTGCCTCCCCCGACAACTGGCCTCCGATGCAGCTAGGCCACTCTGCTTCACTGACACAGTATATGCTCAATCGTCCTGTGCAGTCGCCCAGGAACGCCTGCAGGTAGTCTTTGGTATTTCCTGCGAAGGTCGGCAGCGACTGGAACTTGGTTGGTGTCATGCCGGTCGCTATGGTAGGTGCTGCTACAGCTGGTGTTGTTCTGGCCACCTGGTGTGGCAGAATCCACACGAAGCCCGGGGTGGTGTGTGGCCCCAATGGGTTTCCCCATGGTGCTGCTGCTCTGCCAATGCCTGTTGAGTGCCCTAGTGGGCTGTGTTGTCGGCTGTTGTTCTCACTGCCTTCAGTGGAGGGGCATGGCACCGTCACTCGCAGTACATCTGCGCACTGTTCGCACCAGAAACGCCCCGAGGAGTTATTGAATATGCCCTTTTCGATTGGTCGCAATCTTTGCTCACACTCATCACACCGAATTCTGCCATGGTTGTCTGAGGTTGCACATTTTGTTCTTGAGAGGCACTCAGCATGGTAATTCCTGCGACAAATCACACACGATATCGTTCTGTCACATACTCCTGCACATATTATCTGTTTCGCGCATCGTCAGTTGCGAAAAATATTTAAAATTGAATTTTGTAAAGATTGTTCTGTTTGGTTTGAATTTAAAAAGGGTCGTTGTGGTTGTTCGAGTTTGCACTGACACACACATCTGTTGAGGTTGAAGTTGTCTCGGACCACTCTTTGTCTGTTACACTCTGTACTCTATGGNTGCACTGACACACACATCTGTTGAGGTTGAAGTTGTCTCGGACCACTCTTTGTCTGTTACACTCTGTACTCTATGGAACTCATTTGCTATTCGAGATACTGATCCATGCATTTTCTATTAATTCATTATTATTTAGTTTAATGTCCTGCGTGAGTCGCCTCGCGTTTGCTAATTCCTGGCACGGACATTTNCTATTAATTCATTATTATTTAGTTTAATGTCCTGCGTGAGTCGCCTCGCGTTTGCTAATTCCTGGCACGGACATTTTATTTCCAGGAATGGATTTCGTTCAGTTGTTGGTCGCACGCATTTGAGGCATATAGTTTGTAATTTACCATTGGTGGTGGTCCAATTAAATCTGCAAGTATTCCGCCCCATATCGGTTATGTGGCCCTTTGCGGTTGCTATGGTGGCTGCTTGATTGCCACAAAACTCAATTTTCACACTTTATTCAAAAATTTTCGTTATTATTAATTTTGTTGCTGAGGGTTTGCTGAACACTTTAACTTTCTTGCTGTTTACCGACTGTGTTGAATACTGACTGCATATTTATTACTTCAAATGTTTTGTGTTAAGTACAAACAAAATTTTAACACTGACTAATATAATACCTTTTATTTTAAATGTTTTACATGTTTCTTAAGCCCGTAGATGCACTGTTCAAAAGATTCCGCCCCAATGCCTTTTGCAATCCACATACAAGACTTTTACATTTTAAGGGACACGTACAATTAAAAGCACTCGTGATGGTTTGGCCTCGACTTGTCATGTGGCCAGTCTGTAAACTAAGCCATGTGTGTGCCAAGTGTTTTTAATTATGCATTGCACGATCTATTTAAAACTTATTATTTGTCCCTTCAGCATTGGTTATTACACAATTGAACTTTAAAACACTCCTGAATTAAGTTTTATTTAACTGACTTCCCGTTACTTGTGTATGGTTAGTGTTGAAACGTGATTTTTAGCGCAGTTTCTAATTTGCTTAAAAATACGTTAGTGTGTCTTCTGCGAAAGAGGGGTCTATAGTCCACAATAAAACACGTGATGAATAAGCGTAATTTATGACTATATTAAATATTTGTGACATGGTGATTTCGAGGCACTTTACTCACGATTTCCTGTTGTTTCTTCTGTTAGTTGGTAATACCTTTTTTTGACATTGTAAAATAATGGCTTGGTGAAATACTCGCTCCCAGTTGGGAAAGCCATTTTTTTGTATTCAAAGAATGGCTTGGCGAACTGCCCCTTAGTTGGCGCCATTTTGCCAAGGTAGCGAGGTTACCCACGGCACTTGATGTTATATTGCCCGGCACCATAACTCAGTGGTAAGCTAATGATGAGGGTTGTCCGGTTGACAGCCCATGGAGACCCTGGTAATCCTCGGTTGGTTGTTTGATGAGCTGTCGCTTACTTACTGTTGCACTTTGATAACTGATGAAGAGACTGTAGGCCGTCTCGTACGTCTGAACAATGCTAAAGAAATGCCTGTGATGCTACAAAAGATGCCTTACAATGAGTTGACACTGATTTGACTTAGTCGAGCGGTTTATTCACTGTCCTTGCTATAGTTGAATAATGCGTGAATGATGTATGGTAATGGGCTTAGCACTTAAACGATGAAAAACAAGTGGTCTTAGTTTGAGACGCGATTGTGTTAAACTCTCCGGTGAGAGTGCGGGTGGCTCTCCCCTCATTACGGGTGGCTCTCCCCTCAGTACACTAAAACAACACAAATGTTCTGGTTGACTAATATAAAACTATTGTAGTGAAAATTATTGCAGACTACATTCTGGTACTGAGGGGGCTCGTGGAGTGGGCAACCCACACAGCGGGTCTTGTTCAGGTGCTGAGAAAAACTGGGCCGAATGGCATCGGCTTTCGTCACGAGTGGCGAGAGTCGAAGTCAAACAACGAATGAATACAACATTACATGTTCACTCTGTGATGTGATTATTATAACGAAAAATTTTACAAATTAAATTAAATATATAGGTGACATCCCCGTTTATTAACAAATGTCCGTTAATGTTAAAGTTGTGAAATAGACTGGGAATATCACCACACTAAATGATTTCTTACAATGTTGGAGATTTTATAGGCAATCTCTATTTTAGAAATATTATTACTGTTATATAAATGCACATTAAATAAATACTACATTTTCTCATAAATGTGTTTAAATTTAACCTCCTATGACATATTTAATTACACTGGCTACAGCGTTGCCAGATGGCTGTCTCCTGAAGGGATGGCCTAGTCCACCGGGGTAAAGGGATTTGGAATGCCATGCTTGATTGCCATTTATACAATGAAAAACAACCCTTGCTGTACCGTGAATGCAGTGACTGTGTTCAATATGTTTATAAACACCTGGCAGTGCGTTGTGTCGTATTCAGCCATGCGAGCTGCAAGGATGCAACAACCAATTGCCAGTGCACCCAACGGCTATGACTATGGGGTAAACACTGTTTCGGATCGCCTATCCACTTATTAAAAGAGTTGCCTCTTGTAATAATTGAATAGGGTTGTCTCTTGAGTTGTGTTATCCTTGTCGGCAAGAAGGTGCAAGTTCCATTCTTGTCGACCCGCACTATGCACTCTTGGCCTGATGTAGTTGGTGCAGCCCAGTGTAGCTGGTCGAGTTGTGACTGCGGCAGTCAGAGTGGGCACAAGGAACTCGTGGACGCGTGGTTCACGTCATATTTAAGATTGAAAAAATTGCATATTAATTTAAGCAAAATGTGAAAATATTTAAAAACTTTTTTTATGATACTTTGTTCTATCTATGTTGTTAAATGTAAGGTATTAAGTGCAATTTTTAGATAATAATTTTGATGTGAATTTATTTATTAGTTAAGTATATCAGAAAGTACTGAAAGTAATTACATAAATGGAAACANAAATAATTTTGATGTGAATTTATTTATTAGTTAAGTATATCAGAAAGTACTGAAAGTAATTACATAAATGGAAACACTTTTTACTATTTGCCGAATCAAGAATAAACATTTTAATAAACCATATTTACAGAATGTTAATAAGATAAAGAGTCTTGTTTCCAATCGCATCGGGCGGATGGACGTGTATGGGTATGCAGACATCCTCATGAATCCATGGACCCTACATGTCAACAGGGGACTGTTCAAGNGCGGATGGACGTGTATGGGTATGCAGACATCCTCATGAATCCATGGACCCTACATGTCAACAGGGGACTGTTCAAGGTGGTGGAGGCTCTGTCAAGGTATGGGGCGTGTGCAGTTGGCGTGAAATGGGGCCCCTGATACGTCTAGACTAGATACGTTTCTGACAGGTGACAGATACATACGCATCCTGTCCGATCACCTGCACCCAGTTATGTCCAGTGTGCATTCCGACGGACGTGGACAATTCCAGCAGGATAATGCGATACCCCACACATCGAGAGTTGCTACCGAGTGGCTCCAGGAACACTATTATGACTTTAGACACTTACATTGGCCACCTATATCACCAGACAAGAATATTATTGAGCATATCTGGGATGCCTTGCAACATGCTGTTCAAAAGAGATCTCCATCGCCTCGCACTCCTATGGGTTTGTGGACTGCCCTGCAGGATTCATTTTGCGAAATGCCTCCTGCATACCTTCAGACATTAGTTGAGTCCATGCCATGTCGTCTTGCGGCATTTCTGCNCCTTCAGACATTAGTTGAGTCCATGCCATGTCGTCTTGCGGCATTTCTGCGTGCTCGCATGGGCCCTACACGATATTAGGCAGGTGTACCAATTTTTTTTGGCTCTTCAATGTACGATAATTATTCCTTTGTGTGTAGGAGAAATTTGCAAGGTTATATTAGACATTGGTGGTTTTTTTTTGTCCTTTTGTGTTTGCCAAGGATGGTGTAGGACTGTTACATACAAGGCAGGGGGGAGCTATTTCCGCATGAAGTGGCACTTGCTTGATTCTAATTTTATTATCAACTTACTCTATATTATTTATATTGGGATACTCTTAGTACCAGTGTTTAGGGGGGTTTTGCGAAGGTCCCTTTAGTTAGGCTATTGGGTATCCTTCATTGTGGATCTACGTGCATTAAGGGAAAAATGTGGGAAATGGGAGAATCCCGAGAAAAACCCAAAAATTTACTAAAGGTCTACAAAGGGAGCAAAAGTGGAAGTTCTACTTTTACTACCGCAAACAAACAACTAAAGGATGCAAAGAGGCTTCGTTCGGGAAAATTTCGGGCCACCATTAGGTGTTTACCCTTCTGATGGCTGGAGGTCTAGACGTTCTAGAGGATCCTGTGGCC